>WNWK01014755.1:0-50175 GCA_009830355.1 Cherax destructor
GGAGCACTTCGAGTCTGTGGAGACAAAGAACCTTGTCTATGGAAGTAAAGAGGGAATGTATGAGAGTATAGTTATACCAACGCTCTTATATGGGTGTGAAGCATGGGTGATGAATGTTGCAACGAGGAGAAGGCTGGAGGCAGTGGAGATGTCATGTCTGAGGTCAATGTGTGGTGTGAATATAATGCAGAGAATTCGGAGTTTGGAAATTAGGAGGAGGTGCGGGATTACCAAAACGATTGTCCAGAGAGCTGAGGAGGGGTTGTTGAGGTGGTTTGGACATGTAGAGAGAATGGAACGAGACAGAGTGACTTCGAGAGTGTATAAATCTGTAGTGGAGGGAAGGCGGGGTAGGGGTCGGCCTAGGAAAGGTTGGAGGGAGGGGTAAAGGAAGTTTTGTGTGCGAGGGCTTGGACTTCCAGCAAGCATGTGTGAGCGTATTTGATAGGAGTGAATGGAGGCATATGGTTTTAATACTTGACGTGCTGTTGGAGTGTGAGCAAAGTAACATTTATGAAGGGATTCAGGGAAACCGGCAGGCCGGACTTGAGTTCTGGAGATGGGAAGTACAGTGCCGGCACTCTGAAGGAGGGGTGTTAATGTTGCAGTTTTATAACTGTAGTGTAAAGCACCCTTCTGGCAAGACAGTGATGGAGTGAATGATGATGAAAGTTTTTCTTTTCGGGCCACCCTGCCTTGGTGGGAATCGGCCGATGTGTTAATAAAAAAAAATAATAAATATATATATATATATACGTATATATAATATATATACGTATATATAATATATATACGTATATATAATATATATACGTATATATATATATATATAATATATATATATATATATATATATATATATATATATATATATATATATATATATATATATATATATATATATATATATATATATATATATATATATATATATATATATATATATATATATATATATATACGTATATATATATACGTATATATATATATATATATATATATATATATATATATATATATATATATATATATATATATATATATATATATATATAGGTAGTAGGTTGGTAGACAGCAACCGCCCAGGGAGGTACTACCGTCCTGCCAAGTGAGTGTAAAACGAAAGCCTGTAATTGTTTTACATGATGGTAGGATTGCTGGTGTCTTTTTCTGTCTCATAAACATGCAAGATTTCAGGTACATCTTGCTACTTCTACTTACACTTAGGTCACACTACACATTCATGTACAAGCATATATATATACACACCCTCTGGGTTTTCTTCTATTTTCTTACTAGTTCTTGTTCTTATTTCCTCTTATCTCCATGGGGAAGTGGAACAGAATTCTTCCTCCATAAGCCATGCGTGTCGTAAGAGGCGACTAAAATGCCGGGAGCAAGGGGCTAGTAACCCCTTCTCCTGTATATATTACTAAATGTAAAATGGGAAACTTTCGTTTTTCATTTTGGGCCACCCCACTTCGGTGGGAAACGGCCGACGTGTTGAAAGGAAAGGATATATAATATATATATATATATATATATATATATATATATATATATATATATATATATAAATTATTTTCTTCGTTTTCTTGTTAACTTGGTCACTCGCTGTATGCTACCCCACACAATTAGCTTTTTTTTTTTTTTTTTTTTTGTGTGTGTGTGTACTCACCTAATTGTACTCACCTAATTTTGGTTGCAGGGTCGAGACTCAGCTCCTGGCCCCGCCTCTTCGCTGTCTGCTACTGGGTCTCTGCTCTCCCTGCTCCATGAGCTTTATCATACCTTGTCTTAAAACTATGTATGGTTCCTGCCTCCACTATATCATTCTCTAGTCCATTCCACTTCCTGACTACTCTGTGGCTGAAGAAATGTTTCCTGACATCCCTTTGACTCATCTGAGTCTTCAGCTTCCAGTTGTGTCCCCTTGTTTGTGTGTTCCCTCTCTGGAACATCCTGTCCCTGTCTACCTTGTCGATTCCCAGCAGTATTTTGTATGTCGTTATCATGTCTCCTCTGACCCTTCTTTCCTCCAGTGTTGTTAGTCCTATTTCCCTCAACCTTTCTTCATAGGACAGACCCCTGAGTTGTGGAACTAGCCTTGTAGCAAACCTTTGCACTTTCTCTAGTTTCTTTACGTGCTTGACCAGGTGTGGGTTCCAGACTGGTGCTGCATATTCTAGTATGGGCCTGACGTACACGGTGTACAGTGTCTTAAACGATTCCTTGTTTAGGTAACGGAACGCTAATCTTAGGTTTGCCAGTCGCCCATATGCTGCCGCAGTTATCTGGTTGATGTGTGCCTCCGGAGACGTACTTGGCGTTATACTCACCCCAAGGTCTTTCTCCTTTGCCGAGGTTTGTAGCCCTTGTCCACCTAGCCTGCACTCTGTCAGCGGTCTTCTTTGACCTTCTCCGATCTTCATGACTTTGCATTGCATGTGTGTGTGTGTGTGTACTCACCCAATTGTACTCACCTAATTGTGGTTGCAGGGGTCGAGACTCAGCTCCTGGCCCCGCCTCTTCACTGACCGCTACTGGGTCCCTTCTCTCCCTGCTGCATGAGCTTTATCATACCTCGTCTTATGTATGGTTCCTTTCTCCACTACATCACTTGCTAGACTATTCCACTTCCTGACTACTCTATGGCTGAAGAAATACTTCCTAACATCCCTCTGACTCATCTGAGTCTTCAGTTTCCAATTTTGCCCCCTTGTTTCTGTCCCCCCTCTCTGGAACATCCTGTCACTATCTACCTTGTCAATTCCCCGCAGTATTTTGTATGTCGTTATCATGTCTCCTCTAACCCTCTTGTCCTCCAGTGTTGTCAGGCCGATTTCCCTTAACCTTTCGTCGTAGGACATTTCCCTTAGCTCTGGAACTAACCTTGTTGCAAACCTTTGCACTTTCTCTAATTTACTGACGTGCTTGACCAGGTATGGGTTCCAAACTGGTGCTGCATACTCTAGTATGGGCCTGACATACACGGTGTACAGTGTCTTGAACGATTCCTTATTAAGGTATCGGAACGCTAATCTTATGTTTGCCAGTCGCCCATATGCTGCCGCAGCTATTTGGTTGATGTGTGCTTCCGGAGACGTGCTTGGTGTTATACTCGCCCCAAGGTCTTTCTCCTTTAACGAGGTTTGCAGTCTTTGTCCACCTAGCCTGTACTCTGCGGTCTTCTTTGCCCTTCCCCAATCTTCATGACTTTGCATTTGGCGGGGTTAAATTCGAGAAGACAGTTGCTGGACCAGGTGTCCAGCATGTCCAGATCTCTTTGAAGTCCTGCCTGATCCTCATCTGATTTAATTCTCCTCATTAGTTTCACATCATCTGCAAACAGAGACACTTCTGAGTCTATCCCGTCAGTCATGTCATTCACATATACCAAGAATAGCACTGGTCCTAGGACTGATCCCTGCGGGACCCCGCTCGTAACAGGCGCCCACTGTGATACCTCATCACGCACCATGACCCATTGTTGCCTCCCTGTCAGGTATTCTCTGATCTATTGCAGTGCCCTTCCTGTTATACGCACCTGATCCTCCAGCTTCTGCACTAAGCTCATATGAGGAACTGTCTTAGGCCTTCCTGCAGTCCAAGAAAATGCAATCAACCCACCCCTCTCTCTCGTGTCTTACATCTGTTTGTCATAGAACTCCAGAAGTTGTGTGTGTGTGTGTGTGTGTGTGTGTGAGGAGAGAGACAGAGGAGAGAGACAGAGGAAGAGACAGAGAAAGGGAGAGAGGGGGAGAGAGAGGGGGAGAGAGGGGGAGAGGGGGAGAGAGGGGGAGAGGGGAGAAGGGGGAGAGAAGGGAGAGAGGGGAGAGAGAGAGGGGAGAGAGAGAGAGGGGGGGGAGAAGTGAAAGTAAAAATGGCCCTAGGAACAGATCATGGGAATCAGTCTTACTAAAAACAATTCTTCCCAGAAATTCTTGTGAGCTGACATTCTTAGTCACAAAGTATTCCTAAAGACACTGCACAAAGTCAAAGATTAGAAAAAAATAAATAATCTTAGCTATATGCTTTACTAAGATTGTGGATATAATTAAAAAGTCTTGGTACCCTTAAACTGTATTCATACAAATTTCCAAGGGCACTGAGTGTTCAAATATCAATAGTGATTTTTAAAAATAATTTACTGCATAACTGCATCAAAAGAGGAGTCTTTTGATGCCAAATGGATTACTAGCTTCCAAAAATGGTGTGTGTAATTTTTTCAAAGTCAAGGTTATTACAAAGGCCAAACTTCAAAGACAATCATGAACACTGAACTACTTAGATGACATAGTGGGATGAGTTTCAGAAGCCTGACATCCTTTGATTCTATATAATAATGAGTGGGCAAAGACAGAAGATGGATGGACAGCAGTGGCAACACAGGTATCCCTATAGCCCAGTGCTTGGTATATAGTTTTAGAAACGACTGTCAAAAATATTGTATAAACAGATTGCTTAAAAAAAAAAAAAAGACTGCAGAAAAACTAGCAGTTAATGAAATTAGGTTCATGATAAAAAAATACCAGCACTAGGCAATAACAACAAGCAAGAATAAATGTGCTAAAATATACTAAAAGCACTTATATAAATGTGAAAGTGAAGATTTATTTGGTAGAGAGAGGTACCTTTTCAAAGCAGTTCCAAGCTTTCAAGACAGACAAATTTGCTTCCAACACATGAAATATTTGAAGCATAAAGTCCCTCTGTCTTAAAGCAAAATTGAAAGAAAAATACAATATCTTACTTACACATCACTAAATCACTCTCCTAAGCACACAATTTACCTATTCAGTAGAACTGATGGTAACATTTAAAAACTTTCAACAAGTTCAATAATATATTATTATAAAAGTGTAAAGCAAATTGAAGAACAAATGTAGCCATTTTTAGTGGACAAAATAAAATGCAGTACATTTAACAAAAATTACACATACCTGTACTTTCACCAATAAGGGATGTCCTATCAAATCTACTCTCCCCTAACAATGCTGAGCACAGTTTCTTAATACAAAATGTAAAAAAAAAAAATATGAGCCAAGTGGGTAACCCCAAAAATACACATACTACCTGTGTAAAAGACATCTATTTAGGATGCATTCTGCCCATACACTGTTACTCTTTACTGAAATACTATGTAAGTACTACTGGAAGGCACAACAGGTATGAATCAACCAACAAGTGTAACTATATGTACTGTAATTTAAAAAATACAGTACTTTAATGTCAGAAATCCTACTATAATGCACAGTGCTTTATGTCATAAAATACCAAACTAGAAACAATATTCCATACCACGATCAATCAGAGCTCACTATTAGCAAGCATTTAAATTGGACTTAGAGAAGTGAGAAATACATGCCAGACATTTTGCGCATCATTAATGGATCCCAAAACCTCCATAATACATCATCCATATATCAGGTATGGTTAGCACACAAATATTACCTAACTCTTTTATGGCACCAGAATAGGCTGGTTAGAAGACAAGCTCCACAGGAAGGGTAAGCTTTTCAAAGTGGAGAACTTTTCCATGTTAGACATTTTGGGATGATACCTTGCATATAATATAAAGACTGCATAATTATGATGGAATGATAAATTCAACAATATATTTATTACCAGACAAACAAGTCATATATGTGTCCAATCAAGAATAACCATTACTATATTAGCCATCATCATCTGTTACCAGCGAGTTAATACTATCCCTTATTAGTGAACCAAGATTACCAATATGTGCCTAACACACTATATTAAAAGGAGAAAATATTCTTTAACCATCAAAATTTCAAGGTTCCTTGAAATAATTTAGCTACTGACTCACAAAATAATAATAACATGACTGTAAACAACTTGCAGATGGTATAGGTTCAAACACGTCCTAAAATCAGCATGCCAGTATGCTAGGTGCTGTATAATGCTGGCCTAATGAGATTCATCCAACAAGGTATAATTCAAATCCTACAAAGGTTAACAAAGACTCAACTGTGACCACAGATGCAGTTTTTGCGGATGAATCTCACACCTACATGGTCGTGGCAAGCTTCAGCTCAAGTCCCTTCATTATTATTATAACCAATAAAGAAGCACTAAACCTCAAGTTCCTTCGAAGTCATTAACAAGTGACTTCCAAAATCATAGCAACATGACTGTAAACAACTCACAGAATAAAATGGGATTTGAACCCATGGTGAGCCAAGGTATAGACATGCATCTAGTTAGGCAAATCGTTTTATGGCAGCATGGTACAGTGGTTAAGTGCACTGGTCTGCAAGTTTTAAAATTTACTGAACATGGCTTCAAACCCCCATCCATTCTATGAATTTGGCTATTGCTCACTAATTACTTCTTATTTAGTGAATGTAAAATATCCTTCCCATAACGACAGGTTAGATCAAACGTAGTAGTATACGTAGTTCCCTTTTCAACTCTTGTACATTTTAAGCTTTCAGTGAGTCAAAATCAATAAATACCATTCACATCATTATTTGCTATGAAAGCATAGGATTTTCATCTTTACCACTCTCATTCTATACACATTCCTAAAAGAAACCTTGTCTTCTTCAGCTGTCATAACAACTGATCAGTACTCTTCCAAGTAGACTGATGGCTCTCAAAATACCTCTTAATTTTCCTCCTTGTCTTACCCTCCATACAACACAAACTTTCCCTCTACCATCCTAACTAAATGTTACTTCTGGTATTTGTACCGTAGCTTAGTCCCAACTTGTCATACTTGATCAAAATTAATAATAAATTGTAACTTTAAAATACAAGCCTTTGCTCCAATCAGCAAATAATCTATACACCCTTCTCCCACAGGAATCAATAAATCTTAAAATTGTTTTAGTAATTCAGTCAAATGAAGAATGTCCACACAAAGAGCTTGGGTAATTATCAGTGTTCCATCACAGTTTAGCCAGAGTCCAAATTAACTCCGCGTAAACTTTGTCTCACAAACTGCCATAACCTCGAAGATACTAAATATATATTCATTCCAAAAGAACACATCCTTAATGCAGTAATTACATCGTCATATATATTCTAATCTAAACAATCTTAAAGACTTGATCAAATTGACCAAAATAATCTCAAAAGCAAAGCAAAGCTTAAGAAATAAGAATAACAAAAATACTACTACTATATCAATGAAGCATAAAATGTATACAAAAAACTTACCCACAATATTTTCAGCTACCAATGGTTACGTAACCAGAATGGTAGTTAAAAAGAACAATACTATATTAAATTTTAGGATAAAGTTAACAGGTAGAATAAACGATAACTAAAGACACGTAATTGCAAAGTACCAAGAAGTTTTTCCATGCAGATCTTCATTTGAGCCCAAGTGGTGCTATATTATAACAACCTTTATTAGGCATTAGCAATTTCTTTTGTAGGTAGCCTAGTACAGATACATCAAAAGTCCAAATTCGTATGTCATAAAATATAACTGAATTCAACACGAAAGAAGCAAATCGTGTAAGTTATATAATAAATGTGCACAGCTAATTGGAACTATGGAAATCCAATGGGTTACTGACACAGGAATGACACAGATGCTAATTTCACTTTAAAATTATTGTTAATGCAAAAAAGAATAGATGTAAAATTATCTAGCAAGTGAAAAATCTCACCACATCTAGTGGTAAAGTGTACACAAGTTGAGAATATACAATGTAATGATCTCTGAAACAAGATGCAATTGATCCAGTCTGCATGAATGGAAATACAAGAGTAAAAACAAAGATCAAAAGGTAGCAATTTTTATAATACTTTTACAAATATTAAAATGAAATACCCTATTAATTTTATTATAATTAACAAAATTAATATCAGTAATTGATAAAGTATTTAAATACAATGAATGAAGGCTATGAATGTTGAAGTTTCCATTTTTGCAAGAAATGAATTAATCCACTATGCTAATCAAATTCCTTTTATACCTAGCAAAACACATTTATAACTGTATAAGCAAGTCTTAATATTTTTCAGATCCCATGGAAATTTATTGTTAAAAAACACCACAACCTTGTAAGAGAAATTAAAAAAAAATTCTGCTGAAGTAAAAGATATAAGTAAAGAATTATGCATGACAACACTTGTATACACTTGTGACAACAACATATATCGTATAATCAGTGGCACACAGGTAAATAAATAAAATATGAAGGTCTCCTTAACTTTATACTGATTTTCTTTATGCAAATTCGCCATCATGTGATGTCCTTTTTTCATTACTAATTCCGTATACAGTATAGTATTTCAACAAAGTTAAACAAAGAAACCTCTTCACACCAAGAGTTAATTCTCATCACGATGCTTAACTATATTTACAAACATATTTAGTAATAATGGTACAAAATTTATAAAAAACATAGCTAAAGAAAGGTAATATATAAGAAGAGAGATTATGGCACTGATAATAATAGTTAACACAGACTATAAAATCTGAGTAGTTAAGTACAACTTGGGAGCTCTATAAAAGCAACAAGAAATTAAAGAATGGTTGACTAAAGGTAATGAGAGCAGAACAGATCACTGAAACTACAAATAGTATTTTAAGGTTGCTCAAATCAAAATGGACTATGTAGAAAATACTAAGGTCATGACTGAATGGGCCATGGTAATTATATTAAACACAGGTTATAAGACTGCCATGAAGGATATAATAAAACTTTAGCTCAAAAGATCAAAGAGGTTATTGGAAAACAAAAATAACAAGACTGTAAAATTACAAAAGCCACAATATTAAATAAATCTTTTCCAAAAATGCAAGACTATGTGGTGTGAACTTTTAAAAACTTTGCAAGCAGGAAAAAAAAAAAGTATGAAAAATTTAACCTAAACAAAAGAAAAAGAAATTAAGACTTAAAATGCACAACTATACTACAGTATTTAATAAATCATATCCAGTATTATAAAAAACAGTTAACCTTCTTATAGCGTAAGGAATACATGCACGAAAATTATCTTATGAAACAGAGGGTTATATAAAGTGATGATCATATGGGAAAAAACGATAATGTTTTTGAGACCAAAAAACAAAATACCAAACAACTTTTACAAAATATCCTAATACGTCAAAAATATTATTCTAATTGGTGTTGCTTGTTGACATGGAAGTGTGTGAAGAGGGTTGATGTGGCCCTACTGGGCTGAGTTTGATGTAGTGAGGCTTATTAACTCAACATCAGGTAAATATGTAAAACTATATAAATGAGTCATATTTCCTTATCAAACTGTAGCAAACCCAAAGAAACTCACTGCACCTATACCAAACAAACATACATCAAAGGTAAATACTGTACAATATTGGTAAAAAGTCATATTTCATTACCAAATTAAACCAAACACACAGGAATTCACCAAACCTATACCAAACAAATGTAATATTCAAGACAATGCAGTAGAATTAAAATAAAATGGCACGGGAAGTTGTTATTGCTTTTCAAGAGCTACCACGGCTTGTTCCACACAAATAACTATCATGGCTGCACTCCCAGTCAAGATCATATTTCTGCTACACAACTTAATCGTTTAATGACTTTTTTTACATTTTATTATTATTCACCAACAAGTTCAACAATTGTAGAACAGTTAGAGTAGGTACATAACTGTTAAAGGCATGGGACTGTATAATTACAGTGTACAGTAATTATGATAATGCACCATTCCTGGTTAGTAACCTTCTGGAATAATTATCCAAACAAAGTTGTTGTCTCCTCTAATGAACTTGTGTATTTCTGATATTAATGCACAATATATTCTCTTAAGACTTCATTCATTACTTATACAAATTTTGGAAAACATTTGTTGGGTAAAAACAATGCCATCTAGAAGAAGAATGAGAAAATAAACACAGGTTACTGCCCAAATTTCACACATGATATTTAGAGTGGACCCCCGGTTTTCATTATTTTTTCGTTCCAGAATGCTGTTCAAGTGCCATTACCAAACGAATTTATTCCCATAAGGAATAATGTAAAGTAGATTAGTCCTTTTAGACCCCCAAAAATACACTTACAAATGCATTTAAAAAAATACACTTACATAAAAGGGCGAGTTTGGAGCAGGACGAACACCAGGGGTCCACTGTACAGTGGTCTCTCGGTTTTCGCCGAAAATTCATTACAGAATGCTGCTCAAGTGCCATTACCGAACGAATTTACTTCCTTAAGAAATAATGTCACGTAGGTTAGTCTATTTCAGACCCCCAAAAATCCAAATATACTTGCAACAGCACTTACGAAAATACACTTACATAAATGTTCGAGTTTGGAGATGCACGAAAACCGAGGGACCACTGTATATATATACAGTGGAACCCCGGTTAACAAACACCCCGGAAATCGTGCAATTATGTAAGTATAATATTGTAAGTGCTTGTGAAAGTGTATTTTTGGGGGTCTGAAATAGACTAACCTAAATGACATTTTTTCTTAAGGAAGTAAATTCGTTCAGTAATGGCACTTGAGCAGGCTTCTGCCAATGAATTTTTTTCGTTAACCGGGGTTCCACTGTATATATATTTTTTTAAAGACTTCAGAGCATAAGATCAGTGAATGAATGTTCAGTAAAAATTGTGCTATGTAGTCACATTATGAGAGGGTTTACTGTATTTGCTAACATATGTATCTATAAAAATGATGCATACATGCACAGAGCAATAATAATTTCATACTGCACAGTGTGGTATGAACACATGCATACAAATCACCAATAACTGACTCATCTCACATATATGTATGTATACAAAATAAACTTACCTAAATATAAAAATAAACAGTATAAGGAGAGAGAAGAAGATAGCGACGTTATCCATGGTGCGGAGCATGACAAACAGCTGCCGGCGAAGTTGAGGCATAAACCGGACCAATTTGAGAATGCGCAGAAGACGGAAGGTTCGAAGCACTGATAGTCCTGACCCCTGCCCTGCTTGCTGGTCTGATACTGCTGATGATGACGAATAGCTTTCATACATCTCCACAATGCTGTGTGGAAGGTAGCACAATTAGGTAATGAGACAACTGGTATGCTGGTGTGGATTTAGGACTGCAGGCTAGTTAATAATGTGTTATGATAAAAAGAATACATAAAAGTACTTTCTAAGAAAGCCATTAAGATGTAAGGATGTGGATACAGCAAACTAATGTTAAGTCTCAGTGTATGGTGTAAAATTACCTACAACCATTCATTTATATGACCCCCCCCCCACATTAGTGATGTAGGTTGATTACTCAAAAAAGTCAGCAGGTTAAATAATTCCTTCAAATACAAGAAAGTGCCACACTGAGCCATATCATTATTGTAATTTTAGTTGACCTTATTTTATTGAAACAGACTTCTGGGCTTTCCCTAGTCAGACAATTCATTTTATCAAACTTCAGGAAGATAACCAACCAACTGCCTGCTTGGATACTTTATTGTATCTAATCTCAGGACTTTCTTGTTGGATATGGTAAATAGGACTAGTTAGAGAAACAATAGTCAAATAATAGGTGAATGACCATTTGTAATTACAATACCTATTTTAACATGTAGTGGCTAAACTCTAGCTTCAAACCCACTTCTTACTTTCAACTGACTGGTGTGTTTTTTCTATGTTGTTGTTCAGTTTCTTCCATTATTTTACCTCTTTTACTTCAGGGAAACGTTTACTGGTATGTTTGTATGCCGATGAGTGCAAAGCTTCCATCTATTGCCTCATGCAGCACTTACACCTGTTTGAAGGCACACCCTTTAAATTTTCTCAAGATATGGTCTGCACTTGCTCAGATAAAGGTTTCAGCCACATACATGCTACATTTTCAGTGAATGCTTGCACACATATTGCAAGAAGTGACTTAAAGTTCAGATTTCAGTCTAGCATATGCCACTAATAATATTTTGCTTATGTAAACTTCAGGGTGATGTCTAATTTTAACATTCTGCACTGGCTAGGGTTAAACTCTGGTAGCCAACAGGTTATCCAAGGTGGCTGTGTGTGCGTGGCTATGTGTGGAATATGTTGTTCAAGGGTACGGCCTTGGATATATCATTAGATAGCGGCATAATAATACCTATAATATGGAATGTAGACAAAAAAAAATGTGATTTTGAAAAAAGGATGAGATTTGAAGTGTTATAGAGTTTGTTGGGGTTTTAAGGATCACTGAGCTAAAGTCATATGGTCATACTTTCTTGTATGTAGGAAGGAAATACAGTGGACCCTCGGTTTTCATTGAAAATTCATTCCAGAATGCTGTTTGAGTGCCATTACCGAACAAATTTGTTCCCATAAGGACAAATGTAAATTAGATTAGTCATTTCAGAACCCCAAAAATACACTTACAAAAGCTCTTGCAAAAATACATTTACATAATTGTTAGAGTTTGGAGGTGAACGAAAATCGAGGGTCCACTGTACTCTATAATCTGAGCAGTAAAAGAAAATGGGAGAAGCATCCCTAACATGAAGGTGGAACCCCCTTTTCTAAAACCCAGTAGAACAAGACACCTACAACCTACCTGAGTTAGTAACAGATATTTTCCCACACAGCTGCAAGAATGTCTGCAGTATAGAAAATACAATAGCTGATGCATGGTGCGCTGGCCATTTACATGTCCAGCAAGCAAGAAAGGATATGGAC
Organism: Cherax destructor; assembly: GCA_009830355.1. NCBI lineage: Eukaryota > Metazoa > Arthropoda > Malacostraca > Decapoda > Parastacidae > Cherax > Cherax destructor. The sequence continues at coordinate 12,641 of WNWK01014755.1, forward strand.
AAACATCCTAAAAAAAATGATGGGGGAAATTTATTACTGATGCTCAGAGCAGAGCCAAAGTTAATGCTCACGTGATATGGATGTCCTTTGAATCTGTTTATTACACTTGATTAAGGTTATAGATAAGAATTAGAGCAAGTTCATTATTTTTCCTGATGTAAATGTTCATTTTCCCTTTATACTGTATGTATATTAATTTTATGAATACAATAGTATCTGATCAATGGTATCTGAGCACCTCTGCAAAGACAGTGATTATGTATGAGTGATGGTGAAAGTGCTGAATGAAAGTTTTTTCTTTCTTTTGGGGGTTTTCTTTCATTTTAGGTCACCCTGCCTCGGTGAAAAATGGCCGACATGTTAAAAAAGAAAAAAATAGTACAGTACCGGACACTGTACAGCACAGTATTATTACTGACAGGCTATGAAATGGAGGTGTAAATATAAGATATATACAGTAGGAATAAAAAAGTTAATAGAGGAATGATATCAAATTACAACACACAAATTATTGATTATCCAGCAATCAGTTATGGGGCTTCGAACATATTCTGGCAATCCTATTCAACTCAGGATCTAAACACATATTTAAAAAAAGGAATATGCAAAATAAAGTGACCATAAAAAAATGTGATGATCTGGTATTATTGAAAACCCAATGCACCTTTTATTTCCAAAGGTACCCAATAATCAACAATCTACAGTAAATGTAATTATTATCTACTGTAGCACTATAATATAACTTGTATTACAAATGCAAAATATTTTGCTTTTATCTCCACCTCAATATGTTTGTTTCACAACTCAATTTGTTTTCTCAGTTAATTTCCATCTATCTGCAGTTGCTCATGGGGGAGACACCCAAAAAATACATTGTTGACTACAGTACAAGAATACAAAGTGATCTACATTTATTTTTTTCAACGAACTGGCTTTATCCCACCGAGGCAGGGTGACCTATAAAGAAAAACTAAAGTTTTTTCTTTTTAAATTTATTAATTTATACAGGAGAAGGGGCTACTAGCCCATTGCTCCTGGCATTTTAGTCACATCTTACGACACATGGCTTACAGAGGAAGAATTCTTTTCTACTTCCAATGGAGATCTTCTTCTTTCAACACGTCGGCCATTTCCCACCGAAGCGGGGTGGCACAAAAGGAAAAACGAAAGTTTCTCCTTTTACATTTAGTAATATATACAGGAGTAGGGGTTACTAGCCCCTTGCTCCCGGCATTTTAGTCGCATCTTACGACACATGGCTTACAGAGGAAGAATTCTTTTCCATTTCCCATGGAGATAAGAATAAATAAAGAACAAGAACTTAATTTAGTTAGTTAATTAATATATTTTTACTAATCTGTGCTAACATTACCTGAGGATGACAATGATACCATCAAAAACATTGAAACCATTGCTTATGTAACCGAAGGGTCCCTCGGCAATAATCTTGAGCAACATTTCTATGGCAAATACTGCTGAGAAGACAAAGTTGCTCAGCTCCACAATAATTGTCAACATCATCGGCTGAGGACAGAAAAACATAAGATGGAGAATAGCATAGTGATTATGTAGCAACATAGTATAAGGTAATGTTGACAGTAAGAGCAAACTCAACATTTTAACAATGGGGAAAAAAATGCCTTTAAATAACAGTATTTATACGTACAGTGGACCCTCTGTTAGCAGCCGTAATCCGTTCCAGGAGCTAGGCCTTTAACCGAAATGGCCATTAACCGAAATAATATTCCCCATAAGAATTAATGTAAATACAATTAATCCGTTCCAGACAAAAATATTCACCAAAAAATATTTTTTTTAACAATTAAATTAGTATTACATACCTTTATTGAAGACTAATGCTGGCATCTGGAAGATAGGGAGGAGGAAATAGAGAGGAGTTAGTTTCTGAAAGGGGAAGCCCCCTCCAAAAGGACTTCAGGTAACAAGTCCCTCTCTGGGGTTACTTCCCTTCTTTTTCTTTTAATGCCACTAGGACCAGCTTGAGTCACTAGAACCTTGTCTAGAAAAATAAGTGTCCAGAGTGCTCTGTTTCTGGCGCCTCTAACATTTCCCTGAAGTAGGACAAGGTTTTGTCACTAAACATGTTGCAGCTTGGTGTCAGGATGGTGTTTTTCAGCAAAACTTTGTAACCTATTCCACATTCCACACATTTCCTTAATCACTGAAGAAGGCACCTCCTCTCTCTCTCCCTCCTCCTGTGAAGCAAGTTCCTGAGCTGTGGTCTGTTGCTGTTCCAGATGAAGCTCTTGCAGCTCTTCAGTTGTTAGCTCTACCCTGTGGTCCTCCACCAACTCTTCCACATCCTCACCACTCATCACCTCCAACCCCAGGCTGTTCCCCAATGTCACAATATCTTCCACAACAGGCACAGGGTCGTCAGCTGCAAATCCTTCAAAATCCCTCTGTTGGACACAATCTGGCCACAGTGGTCTCCAAGCAGAGTTCAAAGTCCTGGTAGTCACTCCCTCCCAAGCCTTACCTATAAGGCCTATGCAGTTGTAGATATTGAAGTGAATCTTCCAGAACTCTCTAAGGGTCAATTCAGTGTCTGAGGTCATTTCAAAGCACTTCTGAAACACTGCTTTGGTGTACAGTTTCTTGAAGTTAGAAATGACCTGCTGGTCCATGGGCTGGAGAAGAGGAGTGGTGTTAGGAGGCAAGAACTTCACTTTTATAAATTTGAAGTCCCTAGACATTTGGTCTTCCAAGTCTGGAGGATATGCAGGAGCATTGTCCAGTACCAGGAGGCACTTGAGTCCCAAATTGTTATCCTGAAGGTATTTTTTCACACTTGGGCCAAACACATCATCAACCCAATCTTTGAAAATTGACCTTGTGACCCATGCATTTTGACTTGATTTCCACATCACACACAATCTTTTCTTGCGAACATTGTGTTTCGTGAACACTCTGGGAGTTTCAGAGTGATACACGAGTAAAGGCTTCACTTTGAAATCCCCACTTGCATTGCTACACAACATGAAAGTTAGCCTGTCTTTCATAGGCTTGTGTCCACGCAGTGTCTTTTCCTCCTGCGTGTTGTAGGTCCTGTTGGGCATATTCTTCCAAAACAGGCCTGTTTCGTCACAGTTAAACACTTGTTGGGGTTTCAGATTTTCACTCTTTATGTAGTCCTGAAATTCCTGCACAAACTTTTCAGAAGAATGTTTGTCTGAACTTGCAGCCTCACCATGCCTTACAACACTGTGTATGCCACTACGCTTCTTAAATCTCTCAAACCAGCCTTTGCTGGCCCTAAATTCACTACCAGCAGCACTTGTTCCAGGAGTTTTCTTCACAAGATCTTCATGCAAACGCCTTGCCTTCTCACAAATAACAGACTCCACTACACTGTCTCCCACCATTTGTTTTTCTTTAATCCACAATAATAATAACTTTTCCATTTGTTCCATTATTGGTGACTTTTGTTTCATAAGCACATTTACTCCTTTGGCAACATCAGCCTCCTTGATCTGTTCTTTCTTTGACAGGATGGTTGTAATTGTTGATTTGTTTTTCCCAAACATCCTGGCAAGTTCCAGCACCCGCATACCACTCTCATATTTCTCAATCACTTCTCTCTTAAATTCCATGGTATTTCTCACTCTCTTTGCCACAGGAACTTTACTAGGAACTTTCTTGGGAGCCATGGTTACTTATTTCGCAGTTGCACTGTCAAAAAACAATGGAAAACAAGCGAAATGTTTGTATGAATGAGCAGAAGCTTCCTTACGTACCGAGAGACACAAATAAACTGAAGCGCAAGCGTCCCCAGCCGGCGGGTTGACGCGTCCAATACGGCCGCTAACCGGGAGCCGTAAAACCGGCCGCTAACCGAGTTGGCCGCTAACAGGAACAGCCGCTAACCGAGGGTCCACTGTATACATATACAAAAAAAATTGAGAGAAACACCTCTAAATAGTCATATTATTTATAAAGCAAAATTTAGTTTCCATGACATAACATAGTACAGTGGTACCTCGACTTACGATGGTCCCCAAACACACCCTTTTATGTAAGTTTATTTTTTTAAATGCTTTTGTAAGTGTACTTTTAGGGGTCTAAACAGACTAGTCTATTTTACATTATTTCTTAAGGAGATAAATTCGTTTGGTAATGGCACTTGAACAGCATTCTGGAATGAAAAAATATCGTAAGTCGAGGTACCACTGTATATGTTGTGATACTGATATTATATGTACGTATACAGTGGACCCCCGGAAATCGAACGCCTCCCAACTCGACCTATTATGTAAGTTTATTATTGTAAGTGCTTTTGTAAGTGTATTTTTGGGGGTCCAAAATGGACTAATCTAATTTACATTATTCCTTAAGGGAATAAATTGGTTTGGTAACAGCATTCTGGAACGAGGAATGTTCGATTTCCGGGGGTCCACTGTACTGTATTGTAATATAGTAAATGAAAAATCCCATATTTATGCAATACATTTTATGCAGATTTATGAATAAACATACATTAAACTACCATAGCTATAGTGTAGGTCTTCTTTCAACAAACTGGCTGTATCCCACCAAAGCAGGGTGAGCCAAAAAGAAAAACAAGTTTCTCTCTGTAGTAATGTATACAGGAGAAGGGGTTACTAGCCCCTTGCTCCCGGCATGTTAGTCACCTCTTATGACATGCATGGCTTATGGAGGAAGAATTCTGTTCCACTTCCCCATGGAGATAAGAGAAAATAAACAAGAACTAGTAAGGAAACAGAAGAAAACCCAGAGGGAATAGTATATATATGCTTGTACATGCATGTGTAGTGTGACCTAAGTGTAAGTAGAATTAGCAAGACGTACCTGAAATCTTGCATGGTTATGAAACAGAAAAAAGACACCAGCAATCCTACCATCATGTAAAACAATTACAGGTTTCCGTATTACATTCACTTGGCAGGATGGTAATAACTTCCTGGGCTGTTGCTGTCTACAAACCTACTACCTAGGTTATAGTGTAGGTATATTACATAAAAGTTCATGAAAATTTAATGAAGTACAGTGGACCCTCGGTTAACGAATACCCCGGAAATCGTGCAATTATTTAAGTATAATTTTGTAAGTTCTTGTGGAAGTGTAGTTTTGGGGGTCTGAAATAGACTAACCTACATGACATTATTTCTTAAGGACGTAAATTCGTTCGGTAATGGCACTTGAGCAGGCTTCTGCAATGAATTTTTTTCGTTAACCGAGGGTCCACTGTACATGGAATTAAGAGAACTAAGTATACAATGATTATTCTAAATAATAATTCCTGAATGTTACAACAGATATGGAGACAAGAAATTTAAGTATGGTACCCTAGTAATTCAATTAAGAATTCTTTTAACAACTCTTGTTACAATAGATACAAATATAAGAAAGTAATCAAAATAGTTATCCTATATAAAAAACTTCTGATTGTTATAAAACAACTATGGCAGAATGAAGGGATTGTGACATGTGGTGCAATTTATGGGTGTAGAAGAATACTGGAGGATGAAGACTGGAGGAATACTCAGAGGGCAGATTTCAAAGATATGTTTAACATTTATATTGATATCAGAAATCGCATTACGGTACAGAGATGGAAGTTTATGTGCATTGAGTTATTACTCAGTTTAACTCAAACACAAAGTACATCAAAGATGTGTCTGTCTGTTCCTTACATTATGAGTTCTGCTGCAGCTCTCTAGTTATGTCTGGAAACTTTCCAAAATTTCAAGTGTTTTAAAGTTATTTCTGCTGTATGACCCTTATAGGTTTAGTGCTTCTTTTTGATTATAATAATAATATTTAAAGGTATTTCATGTTATATATATACTCTGATAATTAAACTTATGTGTACCTGTACCTAAATAAATTGACACACTGTGCTGGCATGCAGGTACACATTAAAATTACTAAGTGTTTTATTAGTCTTGAGGACGCCATATTAATAATGATAATAAAAATAATACGCAATAATAATCACTAAGGCGCATTAAATGTCATATGTGATGTTAATATAAACATTTTCATTAATCCATCTAGGTAGATGAACATGTATCAACCATAAAGACTCGTTCATCTGTTTGTTTACATAACTCCACGTCCCTCTCCTCTCTCATTTACTCATTCTTTCTCTCGTTTATTTGTTTTACCTCGTTTACTCACCTCTCACCCAACATTAAGACTACAAATATTTTAAGGTAAGTAATGAGTGCACTGTATATGCATTTTATCACTCTGATGCGTTTTAAATGTCATTGTACAGTGGACCCCCGAGTTTCGGTCACCTCGAAAATCGAACAATTATGTAAGTTTAATATTGTAAGTGCTTTTGTATGTGTATTTTTGGGGATCTGAAAGGACTAATCTAATTTACATTTTTCCTTAAGGGACCAAATTCGTTCGGTAATGGCACTTGAACAGACTTCTGGAATGAATTATGACCGAAACTCAGGGGTCCACTGCATATGATGTGTCTAGGTAGTGGGTTGGTAGACAGCTACAGCAAAGGGAGGTACTACCGTCCTGCCAAGTGAGTGTAAAACGAAAGCCTGTAATTGTTTTACACGATGGTAGGATTGCTGGTGTCTTTTTTCTGTCTCATAAACATGCAAGATTTCGGGTACATCTTGCTACTTCTTCTTACACTTACGTCACACTACACATGCATGTACAAGCATATATATACACACCCCTCTGGGCTTTCTTCTATTTTCTTACTAGTTCTTGTTCTTGTTTATTTCCTCTTATCTCCATGGGTGAGTGGAACAGAGTTCTTTCCCCATAAGCCATGTGTGTCGAGAAAGGAGACTAAAATGCCAGGAGCAAGGGGCTAGTAACCCCTTCTCCTGAATACATTACTAAATTTAAAGAGAGAAACTTTTGTTTTTCTTTTTTGGGCCACCCTGCCTTGGTGGGATATGGCCGGTTTGTTGAAAGAAGATATTATGTGTGGGTGGGTGGCCTGGCTGGCTACCATACCTCCCCCACCTGACTTATTACAAAAAATACTACTCACCTCTCACCCTACATTAAAACTACAAATATTTTAAGGTAAGTAATAAGTGTACTTATAGGTAGTAGGTTGGTAGTCAGCAACCACCCAGGGAGGTACTACCGTCCTGCAAAGTGAGTGTAAAACGAAAGCCTGTATTTGTTTTACATGATGGTAGGATTGCTGGTGTCTTTTTTCTGTCTCATAAACATGCAAGATTTCAGGTACGTCTTGCAACTTCTACTTACACTTAAGTCACGCTACACATACATGTACACGTTTATGTATACACACTCATCTGAGTTTTCTCTGATTTTATCTTAATAGTTCTTGTTCTTATTGCTTTTCCTTTCATATCCATGGGGTAGTGGAATAAGAATCTTTCCTCCGTAAGCCATGCGTGTTGTAAAAGTCAACTAAAATGCCGGGAACAATGGGCTAGTAACCCCTTTTCCTGTATAGATTTACTAAAAAGAAAAAGAAGAAAACCGTCAAAGTGGGATGTTTGAATGTGCGTGGATGTTGTGCGAATGATAAGAAAGAGATGATTGTAGATGTTATAAATGAAAAGAAGCTGGATGTCCTGGCTTTAAGTGAGACAAAGCTGAAGGGGGTAGGAGAGTTTCAGTGGGAAGAAATAAATGGGATTAGGTCAGGGGTTTCAAAAAGAGTTAGAGCTAAAGAAGGAGTGGCAATAATGTTGAATAATCAGTTATGGCAGGTAAAGAGGGAATATAAATGTATAAATTCAAGGATTATGTGGAGTATAATACAGGTTGGATGTGAAAAGTGGGTTATAGTAAGTGTTCGTTCACCTGGAGAAGAGAAAAGTGTAGAGGAGAGAGAGAGATTTTGGGAAATGTTGAGTGTGTGGGTAGTTTTGAACCAAGTGAGAGAGTAATTGTGGTTGGGGATCTTAATGCTAAAATGGGTAAAAATGTTGTTGAGGGAGTAGTAGGTAAATTTGACATGCCAGGGGTAAATGTAAATGGGGAACCATTAATGGAGCTATGTGTAGAAAGAGGTTTGGTAATAAGTAATACATATTTTATGATAAAGAGGATAAATAAATATACAAGGTATGATATAGCACGTAAGGAAAGTAGTTTGTTAGATTATGTATTGGTGGATAAAAGGTTGATGGGTAGGATTCAGGATGTACATGTTTATAGAGGGGCAACGGATATATCGGATCATTATTTAGTTGTAGCTACAGTTAGAGTAAAAGGTAGATGGGACAAAAAGAAAATGGCAACAGCAAGTAAGAGAGAGGTAAAAGTGTATAAACTAAGGGATTAGGAAGTTAGGGTGAGATATAAGCAACTATTGGCAGAAAGGTGGGATAGTGCAAGTATGAGTAGTGGGGTGGTTGAAGAGAGTTGGGATAGTTTTAAAAATGCAGTATTAGAATGTGGGGCAGAAGTTTGTGGCTATAGGAGGGTGGGTACAGGAGGAAAGAGGAGTGAGTGGTGGAACGAAGAAGTAAAGGGTGTGATAAAAGAGAAAAAGGTAGCTTATGAGAGGTTTTTACAAAACAGAAGTGATGATAGAAGAGCAGAGTACAGTGGACCCCCGCCTAACGAGCAAAATTCATTCCAGAAGCCTGCTCAAGTGCCATTACCGAACGAATTTACTTCCTTAAGAAATAATGTCACGTATGTTATTCTATTTCAGACCCCCAAAAATACACTTCCACAAGCACTTACAATATTATACTTACATAATTGTACGATTTCCGGGGTGCTCGTTAGGCGGGGGTCCACTGTATATGGAGAGTAAAAGAAAGGTGAAGAGCGGGGTGAGAGTGTGCAAAAGAAGAGCAGATGAAAGAATGGGAGAGGCTCTGTCAAGAAATTTTGCTGAAAACAAGAAAAAATTTTGGAGTGAGATAAACAAGGTAAGAAAGCCTAGGGAACGAATGGATTTGTCAGTTAAAAACAGAGTAGGGGAGTTAGTAGATGGGGAGATGAAGGTATTGGGTAGATGGCGGGAGTATTTTGAGGAACTTTTAAATGTCGATGAAAAAAGGGAGGCGGTAATTTCATGTACTGGCCAGGGAGGTACAACATCGTTTAGGAGTGAAGAAAAGCAGGATGTGAGTGTGGGGGAGGTGCGTGAGGCATTACGTAGAATGAAAGTGGGTAAAGCAGCTGGAACTGATGGGATCATGACAGAAATGTTAAAAGCAGGGGGTAATATAGTGTTGGAGTGGTTGGTATTTTTGTCTAATAAATGTATGAAAGAGGGGAAAGTACCTAGGGATTGGCAGAGAGCATGTATAGTTCCTTTATATAAAGGGAAGGGGGATAAAAGAGAGTGTAAAAATTATAGGGGAATAAGTTTACTGAGTATACCAGGTAAAGTGCATGGCAGGGTTATTATTGAAAGAATTAGAGGTAAGACAGAGAGTAGGATTGCAGATGAGCAAGGAGGCTTTAGAGTGGGTAGGGTATGTGTAGATCAAGTGTTTACAGTGAAGCATATATGTGAACAGTATTTAGATAAAGGTAGAGAAGTTTTTATTGCATTTATGGATTTAGAAAAGGCATATGATAGAGTGGATAGGGGAGCAATGTGGCAAATGTTGCAAGTGTATGGAATAGGTAGTAAGTTACTGAAGGCTGTAAAGAGTTTTTATGAGGATAGTGAGGCTCAGGTTAGGGTGTGTAGGAGAGAGGGAGATTACTTCCCGGTAAAAGTAGGTCTTAGACAGGGATGTGTAATGTCACCATGGTTGTTTAATATATTTATAGATGGGGTTGTAAAAGAAGTAAATGCTAGGGTGTTGGGGAGAGGGGTGGGATTAAATTATGGAGAATTAAATGCAAATGGGAGTTGACACAGTTACTTTTACTGATGATACTGTGCTTATGGGAGATTCTAAACAAAAGTTGCAAAGGTTAGTGGACGAGTTTGGGAGAGTGTGTAAAGGTAGAAAGTTAAAAGTGAACATAGATAAGAGTAAGGTGATGAGGGTATCAAACTATTTAAATAAAGAAAAATTGGATATCACATTGAGAGAGGGATTATGGAAGAAGTAAATGTTTTCAGATGTTTGGGAGTTGACGTGTCAGCGGATGGGTTTATGAAGGATGAGGTTAACCATAGAATTGATGAAGGAAAAAGGTGAGTGGTGCATTGAGGTATCTGTGGAGACAAAAACGTTATCCATGGAGGCAAAGAAGGGAATGTACGAAAGTATAGTGGTACCAACACTCTTATATGGGTGTGAAGCATGGGTTGCAAATGCTGCAGCGAGGAGGAGGCTGGAGGCAGTGGAGATGTCCTGTCTAAGGGTAATGTGTGGTGTAAATATTATGCAGAAAATTCTGAATGTGGAAATTAGGAGAAGGTGTGGAGTTACTAAAAGTATTTGTCAGAGGGCTGAAGAGGGGTTGTTGAGGTGGTTTGGTCATTTAGAGAGAATGGATCAAAGTAGAATGACTTGGAGAGCGTATAAATCTGTAGGGAAGGAAGGCGGGTAGGGGTCGTCCTAGAAAAGGTTGGAGGGAAGGGGTAAAGGAGGTTTTGTGCGCGAGGGGCTTGGACTTCCAGCAAGCATGTGTGAGCGTGTTAGATAGGAGTGAATGGAGACGAATGGTTTTTGGGACATGACGATCTGTTGGAGTGTGAGCAGAATAACATTTTGTGAAGGGATTCAGGGAAACCAGTTAATTGATTTAGTTGGACTTGAGTCCTGGAAATGGGAAGTACAATGCCTGCACTTTAAAGGAGGGGTCTGAGATAGTGACAGCTGGGAGGGACTTTTCTCAGCTGTCGTATCTGAGCTCCTCTGCAAAGACAGTGATTATGTATGAGTGTGGTGAAAGTGTTGAATGATGATGAAAGTATTTTCTTTTTGGGGATTTTCTTTCTTTTTGGGTCACCCTGCCTCGGTGGGAGACGGCCGACTTGTTGAGAGAGAGAGAAACAAAAAGTGTAGTGTGTGTGTATTTTACTTTTTATTGTTTTTAATGCCTAGTTCTATTGCTAACTTAATATATGTTAGTGTAAACTTATCTGTCATTTATATGCATTTATAAGTGGAAAAAAAGGTGTTATGCTTTCCGGCGATGTCCGCTTTCCGCCGGGAGCCTGGAACCTAACCTGCTATATAAGTGGGGCCCTACTATATAGTAGAAAAGCATCTTTCTCTCATGGATATAGTTCACTCTACATTGCATATTTAAACACAATACAGTATGAATATGTATGTATTAATGAATTATCTCATCATTCCTAAAACAAATTACTTTTTAACTACTGATCTAATGCTATTTGACCCTATAATTGAGAAGAAATTATTTAGTTTATTTACTATTTCAGTGATTGGGATGAGGGTCATTAGATGTATTTTGCATAATTTCTTTTGTTTCAGTCACTATGCTAGAAACAAATATATGAGAGTGCTTTCCAGTTTGTTTTTTTGCATCTACTTTTGTTTAATTTTATCTGTTAGCGTAGAAGAGTTGTTTTAATTTTCTATTAGTTTGGTTATCCAACCCTTATTACAAAATAGCATTTTCTAATGCCACTGAAGTTTAATTTAAATTCATCACTAAATTTTAGTGTACTGTCTTTCACTAAAATCTTAACTTCCACTAAAATTTGGCTTACAATATTGCGTAATTTTATATATTTAATGTGTACTACATTTATATGTATTTAACCAATATATATTTTTTTTAGATTGTTAGTATTAGTTTTTGCTTAATAGTAGTGTATAAAATGCTACACCCATGGGCTTTACCCTTTAACAAATACTGTATACACTTAATATACTACTATAACTATTTGTATCTTCTTGGAAAATAAAGTTATCATTATCAGAATCAATATATACAACATCTATGACTGGAAAGCCTTTTTACATAAATGTGTTTAGTAGTTTCAATGTTGAGAAACTGAGTGACCAGACCTAAGTTCTGGAGGTGGGAAGTGCAGTGCCTGCATTCTGAAGGATGGGCAAGTATGCTGCAGTTTAGCGAGTCATTTGAATTGTAATGTCCATGTACTTCATAAATGTGTTTAGTAGTTTCAATGTTGAGAAACTGAGTGACTAGACCTAAGTTCTGGAGGTGGGAAGTGCAGTGCTTGCATTCTGAAGGATGGACAAGTATGTTGCAGTTTAGCGAGTCATTTGAACTGTAATATCCATGTACTTCTGACAAGACAATTATTAAATAAGTGATGGTAAATGTATTTCTTTCTCTGGGTCACCCTACCTTGGTGGCAATTGGTCATTTAAAAAATCTCATTACAGTAAATGAAATATTTTAAATATTTACTCGTACATAATGAGGAAACTACAGTGGACCCCCGAGTTTCGTAAACCCCGGAAATCGTACATTAATGTAAGTATAATATTGTAAGTGCTTGTGGAAAAGTATTTTTGGGGGTCTGAAATAGACTAACATACGTGACATTTTTCCTTAAGGGAGTAAATTCGTTCGGTAATGGCACTTGAGCAGACTTCAGGAGTGAAGTTTTTACGAAACTCGGGGGTCCACTGTATGGTGAAACTGTTTATCTGTTAATTTTTCAATCTGCTTTTTTATATTTTTAAGTAAGGAAATTCTTTAACTGAGCCGAGATGACATCGTGATTCTCTTTTTGTTCAAATGCTTGTCATAAATGATCTCACCTGGTTGTGGTACTCAATACCCATGCTGAGTGTATTGATGAGAATAGCAACAAGAATGCCCCGCTGAAAGTACCGATGCTCCACCAGCTTCTTGATGTAGACCTGAATACGTGAACAGAATCTACGTGCTAATGAAGGTGGTTTTGTCTCCTCCTCTTTCCATTCTTCATCACTCCAATCAGAATCTGAGTCACACGAGTCAGATCCTGAATAGTAACTTGTAAACCCTGCAGGTGCTTGATCAGCGGAGAAAAATAAAGTTGGTGCTGAAAAGTGCTTTACCCCTTTGGCAAGTGAGGAATATAGGGTGTGGACGGAGCGAGAGTCAATACCTAAGTGTGTGGGCAGTGCAGCAGAGAGTGCACCGCTAAGTGCCAGCAGTTCCCCGCAAGTGAGAGAACCCTTTCCCCCTGAACCATTATATGAGGGTGTCCGCGAGACAGATCGCAAGGAAGACTTAGTCTTGTTATGGGGAAGAAGAACTGGAGGCAGAAGAGCAGGAGGCATGAGGGAGGGAGGTCCTGGTGTGTGAGGTGATGGTGGTAAAGGCTCACGAAAATATACTGGATCTAATTGCTCATCATCAGTTTGTGTAGTTTTCTCACTGTGACAGACATTTTTTGTGGCAGTCTCCCCAGCATGGCCATGGAGAAGCACCACATCACTAAACATGACAGAGCTGCGTCGACGCTGTCGTGGAGTGCAAGCGCCCTGACCCCCTGGTGATGGTGGTAAGAGCTCATTGCTGCCATCTCCACTTGAGATTTTAAGGACAACAGGACGATGTAGGGATGGTTGAGGATCTGCATCAGAAAATTCCGGACTTGCACGAGGAGCATTGTTATTTCGTGGGTCGTCAGGAGCTTCATGCACTTCTGGGGGTGACAACAGCTGTGGAGATGTTGGGCTTATATTATTCATCACAGTAAAGGCTCCACCTGGGCCAACACCACAAGTAGTAGTAGTTGGCACAGACACTACAGTACTTGGTACCAAAGGAATGCCACCTTCACGGCTGATTAGGGCACTCTGTGCTGCCTCATATTGACGACGACGACGCTGTTTCTTGAGGCTCAGCTGTCGAGGATGCTCAGATCTATTTCTTCGACGAAACTGTTTGTATCGAACATAAAATTTTCGCTTTCCTCTTCGCCACAAATGAGCAATATATTTGATGATTTCAGCATAGCATGAGTTTGGCTCAGAAGTGGAGCCTGACGCTAGTGTGCTAGTGGATTGAAACCTGGCACGCTCCATCTTCATCCTCTCCATTTCACGTTTCTTAGTCTCTGAAAACTGAGTGGCGATAACAACTAGGCACAAGTTGATCATGAAGAATGACCCAATCTGTAAATAGAAAAACAAATAAGTAGCCTTAATTAAATTAAAAGTTATAAATAAAATGGGTTTATGTGGATAAGCTTAAAGAGCTTGGTAAGTAAGCAGTAAATCATTTATTTTATGAGTGCTAAATTAGTAGGGGTCATACAGTGCCTTGGGGAATGGGAGACAATCAAATTCAATCCAAAGAAAAGGAGGGTAGCTCCTCTTCTATTAATCAAAAAGCCCTTCACTCATCATACCCTTAAAGGGCTATCATACCCTTGAAGGGCATGATAGTTCACATTAGAATGACAATACGTAATTTAGAGGAAAGACAGGGGATTTTTTTTTTTTTTTTTTTTTTCAACAAGTCGGCCGTCTCCCACCGAGGCAGGGTGACCCAAAAAGAAAGAAAATCCCCAAAAAGAAAATACTTTCATCATCATTCAACACTTTCACCACACTCATACATAATCACTGTCTTTGCAGAGGAGCTCAGATACGACAGCTGAGAAAAGTCCCTCCCAGCTGTCACTATCTCAGACCCCTCCTTTAAAGTGCAGGCATTGTACTTCCCATTTCCAGGACTCAAGTCCAACTAAATCAATTAACTGGTTTCCCTGAATCCCTTCACACAATGTTACCCTGCTCACACTCCAACAGATCGTCATGTCCCAAAAACCATTCGTCTCCATTCACTCCTATCTAACACGCTCACACATGCTTGCTGGAAGTCCAAGCCCTCGCCCACAAAACCTCCTTTACCCCTTCCCTCCAACCTTTTCTAGGACGACCCCTACCCCGCCTTCCTTCCCTACAGATTTATACGCTCTCCAAGTCATTCTACTTTGATCCATTCTCTCTAAATGACCAAACCACCTCAACAACCCCTCTTCAGCCCTCTGACAAATACTTTTAGTAACTCCACACCTTCTCCTAATTTCCACATTCCGAATTTTCTGCATAATATTGACACCACACATTGCCCTTAGACAGGACATCTCCACTGCCTCCAGCCTCCTCCTCGCTGCAGCATTTGCAACCCATGCTTCACACCCATATAAGAGTGTTGGTACCACTATACTTTCGTACATTCCCTTCTTTGCCTCCATGGATAACGTTTTTTGTCTCCACAGATACCTTAACACACCACTCACCTTTTTTCCTTCATCAATTATATGGTTAACCTCATCCTTCATAAACCCATCC
This sequence comes from Cherax destructor, assembly GCA_009830355.1. Taxonomy (NCBI): domain Eukaryota; kingdom Metazoa; phylum Arthropoda; class Malacostraca; order Decapoda; family Parastacidae; genus Cherax; species Cherax destructor. Next base: position 27,808 of record WNWK01014755.1, read on the forward strand.
ACTGACAAGTCAACTCCCAAATATCTGAAAACATTCACTTCTTCCATAATCCCTCTCTCCAATGTGATATCTAATTTTTATTTATTTAAATCGTTTGATACCCTCATCACCTTACTCTTATCCAGGTTCACTTTAAACTTTCTACCTTTACACTCCGTCCCAAACTCGTCCACTAACCTTTGCAACTTTTCTTTAGAATCTCCCATAAGCACAGTATCATCAGCAAAAAGTAACTGTCTCAACTCCCATTTTGCATTTAATTCCCCATAATTTAATCCCACCCCTCTCCCCAACACCCTAGCATTTACTTCTTTTACAACCCCATTTATAAATATGTTAAACAACCATGGTGACATTACACATCCCTGTCTAAGACCTACTTTTACCGGAAAGTAATCTCCCTCTCTCCTACACACTCTAACCTGAGCCTCACTATCCTCATAAAAACTCTTTACAGCCTTCAGTAACTTACTACCTATTCCATACACTTGCAACATTGGCCACATTGCTCCCCTATCCACTCTATCATATGCCTTTTCTAAATCCATAAATGCAATGAAAACTTCCCTACCTTTATCTAAATACAGTGGTCCCTCGGTTTTCGCCGAAAATTCGTTCCAGAATGCTGCTCAAGTACCATTACCGAACAAATTTACTTCCTTAAGAAATAATGTCACGTAGGTTAGTCTATTTCAGACCCCCAAAAATACACTTCCACCAGCACTTACGAAAATACACTTACATAAATGTTCGAGTTTGGAGTTGCACGAAAACCGAGGGACCACTGTACTGCTCACATATAAGGAGGGGTGCTAATGTTGCAGTTTTATAACTGTAGTGTAAAGCACCCCTCTGGCAAGACAGTGATGGAGTGAATGATGATGAAAGTTTTTCATTTTCGGGCCACCCTGCCTTGGTGGGAATCGGCCGATGTGTTAATAAAAAAAAAAAAAAATATAAGCTTCACTGTAAACACTTGATCTACACATACCCTACCCACTCTAAAGCCTCCTTGCTCATCTGCAATCCTACTCTCTGTCTTACCTCTAATTCTTTCAATAATAACCCTGCCATACACTTTACCTGGTATACTCAGTAAACTTATTCCCCTATAATTTTTACACTCTCTTTTATCCCCCTTCCCTTTATATAAAGGAACTATACATGCTCTCTGCCAATCCCTAGGTACCTTCTCCTCTTTCATACATTTATTAAACAAAAATACCAACCACTCCTCCCCTGCTATTAACATTTCTGTCATGATCCCATCAGTTCCAGCTGCTTTACCCCCTTTCATTCTACGTAATGCTTCACACACCTTCCCCACACTTACATCCTGCTCTTCTTTACTCCTAAACGATGTTATACCTCCCTGGCCAGTGCATGAAATTACTGCCTCCCTTTTTTAATTGACACTTAAAAGTTCCTCAAAATATTCCCCGCCATCTACCCAATACCTCCAGCTCCCCATCTACTAACTCCCCTACTCTGTTTTTAACTGACAAATCCATTCGTTCCCTAGGCTTTCTTAACTTGTTTATCTCGCTCCAAAACTTTTTCTTGTTTACAGCAAAATTTCTTGACAGAGCCTCTCCCACTCTTTCATCTGCTCTCCTTTTGCACTCTCACCACTCTCTTGACCTTTCTTTTACTCTCCATATACTCTGCTCTTCTATTAACACTTCTGTTTTGTAAAACCTCTCGTAAGCTACCTTTTTCTCATTTATCACACCCTTTACTTCTTCATTCCACCACTCACTCCTCTTTCCTCCTGCACCCACCCTCCTATAGCCACAAACTTCTGCCCCACATTCTAATACTGCATTTTTAAAACTATCCAACTCTCTTCAAACCCCCGTCCCCTCACTACTCATACTTGCACTAGCGCACCTTTCTACCAATAGTTGCTTATATCTCACCCTAACTTCCTCCTCCCTTAGTTTATAAACTTTCACATCTCTTTTACTGTGGCCATTTTCCTTTTGTCCTATCTGCCTCTTACTCTAACTGTAGCTACAACTAAATAATGATCCAATATATCCGTTGCCCCTCTATAAACATGTACATCCTGAAGCCTACCCATCAATCTTTTATCCACCAATACATAATCTAACAAACTACTTTCATTACATGCTATATCATACCTTGTATACTTATTTATCCTCTTTTTCATAAAATATGCATTACTTATTACCAAACCTCTTTCTACACATAGCTCAATAACGGTTCCCCATTTACATTTACCCCTGGCACCCCAAATTTACCTACTACTCAATCCACAACATTTTTACACACTTTGGCATTAAGATCCCCAACCACAAGTACTCTCTCACTTGGTTCAAAACTCCCCACACACTCACTCAACATTTCCCAAAATCTCTCTCTCTCCTCTACACTTCTCTCTTCTCCAGGTGCATAAACACTTACTATAACCCACTTTTCACATCCAACCTTTATTTTACTCCACATAATCCTTGAATTTATACATTTATATTCCCTCTTTACCTGCCATAACAGACTTGAATAATTATAGACCAATATCTAATTTACCACTGCTTTCTAAAATTAATTAATTTCTAAAATTAATAAAAAATTAATTCATAGACAGATCTATTCCTACCTCGTCTCACACAACATACTCAACCCCTGTCAGTTTGGATTCAGGACCAACAAGAGCACAAATGATGCCATTATACACATGCTAGAGTTAATATACACCGCACTTGAGAAGAAAGAAGTCCCACTGGGAATCTTCATTGATCTACGCAAAGCTTTTGATACAGTTGACCATGATTTACTGCTCAAAAAATTAGCACACTATGGTATAAGAGGTCACTTACTCAACTACCTAAAGTCCTACCTTAGTAACAGAAGACAATACATGTACACAAATGGAGTGACCTCTTCCACACAACAAATTACAGTCGGAGTCCCTCAAGGAAGTGTCCTGGGTCCACTCTTATTCCTCATTTACATCAATGACCTACCGAATGCATCACAACTACTCAAACCCATATTATTTGCAGATGACACAACATATGTCTTCTTCCACCCAAATCCAGTTATACTGGCCAACCTTTAATGCCGAATTTTCAGAAAATATCAACATGGATGAGACTAACAAGCTTACTCAATACTGACAAGACCTACTTCATACAGTTTGGAAGAAAGTTCAAATGTCCACTTAACATAAACCAATGGTACACCCATCACAAGACCCCCAAAAGGGGAAAAATTTCCCAGGGAAACCACCTTGACAGTACCTTAAATTCCCAAAAACATATACAACAAATTTCCAAGAAAATCTGAAGACAGTAGGCATATTATCAAAGATACGCTATTATTACCTCAATCAGCTCTCCTGCCTCTATCATTCCTTATCTACCCGTATCTCACCTATGGAATCTGTGCATGGGGATCAACAACGTTAAATCACCTTAGACCACTCATAACACAACAAAAGGCCGCAGTCAGAATGATAACAAATTCCCACTCTAGACAGCATACTCCACCAATACCCCAAAGTCTCAAACTACTCACCGTAAAGAACATTCATACTTACTCTTGTGCCTACTACATATATAAAACTTTACACTCTAATATAAACCCTCTGTCAAAACTCTCCTCACCAACTTTAATAGGACCCATGACCACAACACACGACACAGATCACTTTTTGATATACCCCGTGTTCTTTCAACCTATGTAAAAATTCTATGCACATAAAGGGCCCCAGAATCTGGAATTCATTACCAGTAAATATTAAGATAATCTTGTCTGAAAATCAATTTAAGACTCAACTCAAAACCACCTACTCACCCAAACCTAAATGATCATGCTATAAACTACTTTGAAAAATGCTCATTGTTACTTTCCTATCGATAATCTCAATTTTTAATAATATGTTACTATTATGTTCCCCCCTTTACTCATATTATAAGTTAATGTAAAAAATGCTCAATGTTATTTTCCTTAAGATAATCTCAATTCCATATTATCATTCAAGAATCTTAACACCTGAAAAATCTAAGATCTAATATCATTATATAATAATTTAAACAGTAAAATTTCATCATATTGTAATTTTGAAAATAATTTTTAACTAGAATAAACTCAAAAAAAATTTCTCTAATATTAAGTACCTAGTTTTTAAGGGACTAGAATAAGCTGCCCCTAATGCCATGGCATGTCAGTGGCTCCCCTTTTTGCACTCAATTTCATTGTAACTTCCAAACCATGTAACCTGCAAAAAAAAAATTTGTTTGTTTGTTTGTTTTTTTTAATAAGGAATCATTCAGGCCCCGTACACTGTGCACGTTAGGCCCATATTGGAGTATGCAGCACCATTTTGGGAAACCCACACCTAGCCAAGCACGTAAAGAAGCTAGAGAAAGTGCAAGGTTTGCAACAAGACTAGTCCCGTAGCTAAGGGGTATGTCCTATGAGGAGAGGTTAAGGAAATCAACCTGACGACACTGGAGGACAGGAGAGATAGGGGGACATGATAATGACATATAAAATACTGAGAGGAATTGACAAGGTGGACAGAGACAGAATGTTCCAGAGATGGGACACAGCGACAAGGGGACACAGTTGGAAGTTGAAGACTCAGATTAATCACAGGGATGTTAGGAAGTATTTCTTCAGTCAGAGTGGTCAGGAAGTGGAATAGTTTGGGGAAGCGATGTAGTGGAGGCAGGTTCCATTCATAGCTTTAAGAAGAGGTATGATAAAGCTCATGGTGCAGGGAGTGAGACCCAATGCGGCCAGTGAAGAGTCAGGGCCAGGAGCTATGACTCGACCCCCGCAACCACAACTAAGTGAGTATTAACAGACACTGTAAATGCCGAACTACTAAAAATATCTACGTGGATGACCACCAACAAACTTACTCTCAATATAGATAAAACCTACTTTATGCTATTTGGAAACAGAGCTACAAATGTACAGCTAAACATACTAATAAATGGTTCACCCATTTCTAGACACAGGGCAAATTTCTAGGTCTCCACCTAGACTGCAATCTCAAATTCTAAACACATACAACAAATATCCAAGAAAGTCTCTAAAACAGTAGGCATCCTCTCAAAGATATGGTACTATGTACCCCGATCAGCTTTCTTGCTCTATACCAGTCTCTCATCTACCCTTACCTCACCTATGGTATTTGTGCATGGGGCTCAACCACAGCAAATCACCTTAAGCCTTAAACCCAGCAAGCTGCAGTGCGATTGATTACAAACTCCTGTATAGACAGCATACCTCCGCTTTTCAAGAGTCTTAACTTACTTAATACAAAACATCCACACTTATTATTGTGCCTACTGCATACACAGACACTACACTCAAATATAAACTCTCCTCTCAAACTAGTCCTTGATAACTACAACAGAACACACAACCATAATACAAACACAAATCACTCTTGATATCCCTCGTGTCCATCTCTCCCTGTGGTGCAAAATGCTATGCACGTAAAGGGCCCAAACATCTGGAATTCATTACCAGAACACACTGAAGGACCCCTGCCTGCAAATCAATTTAAGGCCTCATCACCCAAAATTAACCAGACAAACCGTATCTAATAGCTACCAGTTAATCAAAAGTTACACAAAAAGTACTAATGATGTCTCCAATTTCATTACTTTATATTGTGCTGAGGTTGCTCAACCATGCACTCATTACTTCAAAATTATCGTTTATCGGCGGTTCCGGATATCAGCCGGTTTTGGCCGTCAACTCGGAAATCGCCGTACTGGGCCGCGCCATCCTGCCCCACCGCATTTGTAAGTCAGTTTGGCTGTCTCTCGGACAGTGAGGAAGACCCCATTCATCCAAAATTTATTATTTATTGTTTTCTGGGTGTTTATTGAGTGTAATCGAAATAACCACCATGGGAAAGTAAAGTTCCTTTCTAAAGAAAGTAGAAACAGTGGAATTAAAAAAGAATTGTAACAAATCAGAGTGGTTACGGGGTAGCTTGCCAGGATGTAAGCCAAATAAAAAAAACCCCATGGGAAAAAAAGAAAATTCCTTTTGAAAGAAAGGAGAAACATGATGGAATTAAAAAAAAAATTTAACAAAGTACGAGGGGTTAGGTGCTCCAGCGCCGGTTATGGGAATCCAAAAAAACAATCACTTCATTCGGGAAAAAAGAAAGTAAAAAAAAAGAAGAAAAATGTTGCAAAGGGGGAAATATGCTAACAAAAAAAGGTCACCAATTGGAGAAGTTTTGTTGGTGGGATAAAAAAAAAAAATTAGCAGAGATAGTGTTTTGGGTCAATCATTTGTGGGAGTTATGGGTCTCGGGGGAAAAAATGCCTGGAAGAGTGCTGCTGTTAGTTTTTGGGGCCACAAAGGCTGGTTTGAGATTTGGGAAAGGGAACAGTGTTGTAAACATGGGGGCTGAAAAGGCAGACAAATTTGGCTGAAGAATGGCAAAATTAAGGAGTAAAATTGAGGAAAAAGGTTCCCCCCCCAACAATGTTCAATGACAAACGGCCTCTTGGGAAAAAACCCAAAAGGGGGCCAATCAGGGGGGAAAAAAACCTCCAGGCAAGCCAGAAAGATAGGCTTCTCTTTTGTTCTGTGGTAATGTAGTGGGGATTTCAAAGTGAACCTTATGGTGTATCATTGAAAATCCCAGAGTGTTCAAAAAATTGTGTGTTTGGAAAGCTAATAATAAGGCTTGGTCACGAGGAAATTTTCATTGACTGGGTCCATAAGTTTTGGCCAGTGTGAAAAATACCTCCAGGAAAATAAATTGCCATTAAAGTCCTCCTGGTACGGGACAATCTTCTTATCCTCCAGACTTGGAAGACATTTGTTTGGGGACTTTAGTTTTTTTAACAGTGAATTTTCTTTCCCTCCTAACCCCCTCATCCAGCCCGGACCAGCAGGTCATTTCTAACTTAAAAAAACCTACATGAAAGCAATGTTTCAAAGGTGCCTTAAGTGACCTCTGACACTGACTTGACCCTAAGAGAGTTCTGGAGGAATCACTTCAATATCCTCCATTCATAACCCTTTTATAAAGGTTGGCAGGGAGTGACCAAGGTCTTTGAACTCTGTTGGAAAAATTGTGGCCAGAATGTGTCCTCGAAAAGGAGGCTGCCCTGATGACCCTCCCTGTTGTGAAATCTATTGTCTTTGGGAAGTCCATGGGGTTGGATGAGTGGCCAGAATGTGGAAAGTTGGTGGAGGACCACAGGGGAAAAGCAAAGAAACTCAAGGCCTTCACTAACAGCAAAGACCACAGCTGAGGAAAATTGCAGAGGATGAGGAGGAAGGAGGGAAGAATGTGCCTTCTTCAGTGATTAAGGACATGTGTGCAAAGTGGAGTGAGTTGCAAAGGTTTGTATAGAAATATCACCCTGACGAAGCTGAAACAAGCCATATCTGCAACATGTTCAGTGACAAAACCTTGTCCCACTTCAGGCAAATCTTGGCGCCAAAACAGACCTCTGGACGTTATTTTTTTTGTGGGGGGCAGTACCGCTGGCCTAGTGGGGTAAAAGAAAAGAAGGAAATAACCCGGAGGGCGATACCTAAGTCCTTATGGAGGGGTATTCCCCTTCCAAACAATAATCAGTCCTCGTCCTCTCCTCCTCCCTGTCTTCCATAAGCCAACAAGAGTCTTCAGTAAAGGTATGTAATAATGATTTAAATTTTTTATTTATTTATTTAGCTATTTTTTTTGTGTATGTAAAATATGTTAATCTTCCAAAATGGTTTTGTTAATATTTTTGGGTGTCTGGCGGTTAATTGTATTTACATTAGTTCTTTGGAAATATTATTTGGTTTTCGGCCTTTTGGGTTTAGCCCACCTTGGTGAATTTGGCCGAAACCGAGGGTCCACTGTACTTCATATTGTAAATTTTTAAATTACCCTTTTTAATACTGTAATACAGTCATCCCTTGGTTTCCGATTGTCTCAGTTTTCACCGATTTTGGTTTCGATCACTTTTTGTGGAAAATTGTCTCAGTTTTTGCCGATTGTCTCAGTTTTCGCCCATGGTGGAACCTGTACCAGGGGCTGCGCACATACAAAGGCCATAGGCCCGCCCCCACGCACATTGTCCCCGCAGTCTAGCATTGTTTATGGAGTGAACATCACCCCAGGAGTTCATACAAAAAATTAAACAATTCATTGTTTTTTGGCCCTTTATTTTGTGTGACTATAAAATAATTTCCATGGCCAAAGAAAGCCCTAGTGTCAGTTCTTTGTAAAGAAAGTGAGGAACACCGTAGAAATTAGGAAAGAAAAAAAGAAAAATTGATAGTGGTGTGAATATTGCCGAGCTGCCAGGATAACAAGAAAACCCATCAACCATCAGTTCCATTGTGGCGGAGAAAAGAAATCACGGAAGCTAATGTTGCGAAAGGGTGAATAGATAACGAAAAAAGAGATCACAAACAATTGAAAATATGGAGAAATTGTTGGTGTGGATAAACGAAAAACTGCTAGCGGGTGATAGTGTTGTAATCCATCATATGTGAAAAAGCAAGGCAGTTGCATGCCGATTTTGTCAAGAAAATGACTGAAACCAGTGTTGATGTTGATGAATTTAAGGCCAGCAAACGGTTCGAAAAACTTCAAGAAGCAAGTGGCATACACAGTATTGGGCATGGGGGGCCAGTTCAGATAAACTGGGCGAAAATTTGTTGTGATTTTAAAAAGAATATGTAGGGAGAAGAATTCCAACCCCAACAAGTGTTTAATTGTGACAAACAGGCCTCTTTAAGAAAATCCCAGAGGACCACATCACGCAGACAGACAGGCTAATTTAATGTTGTGTGGTAATGCTAGTGGGGATTTCAAAGTGAAGCCTTTCTGGTGTATCACCTAAAACCCAGAGTTTTTCAAAAATGTGTTAAAGAGTAAAGGTGTATGTGGAAGTCAATGGTGGGGCATGGGTCACTGGGGAAATTTTCCTGGAATGGTTTAATAAGTTTTGGCCCCAGTGTGAAGAAATATTTTTGGGACAATAAATTGCCATTAAGTGCCTCCTGGTAATGGACAATGCTCCTCTCATCCTCAGACTTGGAAGACCAAATGTCTGAATTTCAAATTTTAACAGTGAAGTTCTTCCCAACACCACTCCTCATCCGCCCATGGAAGGGTTTAAACTTCAAAAACTGTACCCAAAGCAATGTTTCAAGGTGTTTTGATAACCCCTGCATTGACCCTAAGGGTTCTGGGGATCCCCAATGTTTCCATTGCATAGGCCTTATAGATAAAGCTTGGCAGGGGGATTTCCCAGGAGATGAACTCTGCTTGGAGAAAGTTGGGAATTTGCCCCAGAAGGGTTTGAAGGTTTGGGCTGCCCTGAGGGCCTATAAGTTGTGGAAAGTTTGTGGCTTGGGGTTGATGGGTGAGAGCCAGGAAGAGTTGGTGGAGGCCACAATGAAGATCTAACCCCCTGAAAGCCCAAGAGCGAGCTGCAACCCATCAAACCCAACTCAGGAATGCTTCAGTGGGGAAAGAGATGAAGGTGCCCTTCAGGTTTTGGAGATTTGTGGTGGGTAGGGCATTCATTTGTGGAGGAATCACCCTGAGAAAGATTTAATGTGTTGGTACTTTTACAATGACAATGCCATGTCCCATTTTGGGTTTTAAAACCACCAGACACAGAGCTCTTTGGACTCCAAGCGGTCCTAGGGGGATAAAGACAAAGAAGGGAAGTGACCCCAGATGAGGACTTGGTACCTAGAGTCCTCATTGGAAATTCCCTTCCAAAAAAAAAAGGCCCTTTTCCCCTCTCCCCTCCTCCCTCTCTTCCATCCAAACATAGTTTTTAATAAAGGTAAGTGCCACAAAAGAGTTCATTCATTTGGTGCATGGAAATCCTTTAACCCTAAACGGTCCAACTTATATTTACGTTGGCCTGCTGTTGCCCCAAACGTATATTTCGTTTTATTTTTCATTCCTTCAAAATTGGCCGGATAGGCCTGATCGCCTAGGCATGAGGGAAGGTTTGCGCACTCAGTGGCCCGGGTTAAAAAAACCTGGACGCCTGGGTACCACATGGTAGGACCAGTTCATTCAGCTCCATCTTGGGTCAACATCATGGCACATCCGTGATTCACTCAGCCGTCGTATTAACACTCCCTTATTAAGGGTGATATACAACGGAGATTAGTGGATTTGACATGTGTGAAAAATAATCAAGGAATTAGTGAAAATCGACGATAACCCAGATGACCCTCAGCCCATCACCCTGGGGGTGGTGTCCCGGGCCCTGGGCCAAGCACCTCTGGGGTACCAGTGGGCCACACAAGACCCTGGGCCAAGCACCTCTGAGTGGCGGAGGGGTTTCCCATAGGCAACTGAAGAGGAAAACTTCATTTTCCGGTGTTTTAAAATGATAGTGAAAGTGATGAAGTGATGATGAGATTGATTTTATGACATTGCAGGACCCCGTCTAGGATAGTGATGTTCATTATTCACCTGTGAAGCGTCTTAGGCGTCGTCGCCACGTTCAGGCAGTGTGCCTATGCAGTCCCCAAGGGGTCGTGGCTGGTCACGATCAAACCCCGACCACTGATAGTGATAGTGATCGAAGGTGATTTCGGGGATGGGGGAAGAAGTGGTGGGTGGCACGGTGTCTGGAAGGGCAAAGACAGCCCGGACCCCTCACCTGTCCGCCCCACTCCTGTCCCCCACCTGCTCCCCCACACCCCATGCAACAGGTCTACCCTGCACCATGTGACCGGAGTGGAAGTGGACACAAAGTGTATTCGTACGGGCTTTTGATTTTGATGGAGGGAAGGTGGCATCCTGCCAGAATGTCCCATAACAAATGAGTCTACGGCTATTTTCCAGTTATACTTTGACGAGCCTATAATGAACGATAGTGACCCAGACGAACAATTATTATCGCTATGTCAGGGGCAACACAGCAGAGGTTGAAAATCGTCACGTTTCGCGGGGGAAAGACACAACAGTGGCTGAAATGTATTATTCCTTGACACTGTCATGCTTATGCCACATCCTATAAGAACAAAAAAACAACTCTGGTCCACAGACCACTTCATCAGTACTCCTTTTCCGTGCCCCCCCTTTCCTGCAACAGATTCATTCTGTTGCTACGAATGTTGCATTCCCCGGGCAGGAATATGCCCAACGAAATGACCTTCTATAAAAAATCCAGGAAGTGTTTATGTACCTGAAGGGGGTTCCGGTGCATTTTTTTTACCCTTTTAAAAACTTGTTGTCGAAAGTCCTTGATTCTATTCAAGGGCCCCCCTGTCATTCAAGCAATATTTCCCCGAAAAAACGTCACCTTTTTGGTAAAAATTTTTGTTATGTGCAGCTGTGAGACAGGTCTTGTGTTGGATGTCATTGTTACACCAAAAAAATTTCCGACAAAAACCAGGCGCATGTTGGGCATTTCTGGTGATGTTGTTCGCAGGATTTGGGGAAACCATTTGGCAAGGGCCACCCCGGGCACAGACAACTGGTATAAACCCTATGCTGTGTTTTCCCGGGGTGTAACCCCTTCTGATATACAGTGGTTTGAGTTTAGTAAAAACTTCCTCCTGAAGTCTGAAATTGCCATTCCCAAAACAATTTCCCCAAGGAAAAATGTCACGTGGGTTAGTCTATTTCAGCCCCCAAAAATATTTTTCCCAAAAAGCACTTACAATATTATACTTACATAAATTTTACGTTTGGGTTTCAAACCCTGGGGGTCCACTGTATGTGGAACAGTGAAAGGAAAAAAAAACATATGAAGTTTAAAAGGGGGTTTGGGGAAGGCAGTGAAATTTTTTTTCATGTCAATGACATCATGGACTGATTTTGGCATGACAAACGGGGGGGAATTTTTCTGTCAACCATCCCAGAAACGGATGGTCAGACAAAAAAAATGAGCCGGCTCACCAATGAACTTATTCCCCAAACTTTTTTTGGTGGCCTATACGAACAATATGCGACTAGTTGACAAGTGTGACATGATAAGGTTTTTTGTTGACTGGGGGGACCCCAAAGTGGTATATAAAACTGTTTTTCCACCTTGTAGACATTGCAGTGATCAATGCTTTAAAATATGTATGAAATAAAGTTTTAGAAACGACAATTTTTTTGGGCCCCCGAATACCGTAAAACAGATAAAAAAAGTTGATACCACCCTGTCCCCCCCCTAACAAATTTTTTTCCAAAACCCCCACAGCCGGGGGGGAAGGTCCAGCCCAAATCCCCCCCTAACTGTCACTACCTGGCCCCTTTCCACCTACCCAAAGGCAGCATTCCCAAAAAAAAGTGTGTTGTTTTTACCACCACAAAAAATGCCAAAACCCCAGCGGGGACACACGTTTATTCCCAGTGTGGGGGTGGCACTCTGTGGGGAATCCATGCTTCATGGAGTATCATACAATTGTGGTTTTTCTAGAAAAAAGGGGTGGGACAAATTTGTATATTTGTAGATAAAAATGAAAATTAAAACCAGGGGGCCAAAATCACCTTCAGTGTGTACATGTGTGTTTTTTAAAAATATGAAAAAAATTTCGTATATAATATTGGTGTATAAAAAAAAATTGACATTGAAAAAAAAAGATTTACTGTAAAATAGCTATCATATATAAATAAAACCAAGAATATTAAAAAAATTGAAGAAAATGGTAAAAAACAGTTTTCCTCGAGTTACGGGGGCCCCCAAAAATTTGCCCTTTTATGTAAGTTTATTTTTTAAATGCTTTTTAGGTATTTTTTTGGGGGGGAAAAAGGGCTAGTCATTTTACATTTTCCCCATGGGGATAAATTCGTTTGGTAATGGCATTTAACAGCATTCTCGAATGAAAAATATCGTAATTTTGGGGTCCCCCGTACAGTGGCCCCCCCTTTTTTAAAAAAAATTCACCCCTGAAGTCTGCTAAAAGCCATTCCGAAGATTTCCCCCCAAAAAAAATTTACGAGGTTAGTCTATTTCAGACCCCCAAAAATATTTTTTAAACCCCCAAAAATTATATTTTTCATAAATGAAAATTTGGGGGGTTTAAAAAATCGGGGGTCCACTGTATGTAGATTTTCTGAAAACGGCGGGCCATTTGCAGTCAGGTGATCCGGCCAACTTGGGGGCCCTATCTGGTAATACTGACCCCCAAAATTTTTATTTTTTTCCCATAACACTTAGAAAGTTTTGCTCTTTATTTCTATATTTTTTTTTTTTTTAAAAATTTGGGGACTGGGCGAGGTAACGTATATATACGTTTGGACCCCTTTTAAGGGGGTTTAACCCCCCCAATTTTTTTTCCCAAATTCTGGGTTTCTGGAATTGATTAATTGAATTTCCCCTTTCTTATGGGGGGGAAAAATTTTTGGTTTTTCCCCCCATTTTGATTTTGTGATCCCCCTTGGAAGGTTAAAAAAGAAAAAAACCCAAGGGGGGACTGTACTTTAAAATTGGGGAAAAAAATTAAATTTCATGGTTTTAAAAATAATTTTAAAAAAAAATGGACCCCATTCCTTATTATTTCGCCCCCAATGCAGTTGAAGTGCTGTTCCGGCAATTTGTTCCCATAAGAAATAAAAATTAGATTATCCTTTTAGACCCCCAAAAAAAAATTTTAAAAAAAACCACAAAAATACACTTCATAATTGTTGAAATTTTTTGGGCATAACGTAAACCGGGGTCCATTACTTATATTGTAAATTGTTCTGTTGTAGACAGTACTGAAATTTTTTTAAAAAAATTCAAAAACTTAAAATTTTCTCTAATAAACTTCTCTATAGACTTATTAAAATTCATTTATTAATCACAATTTCTCTTGTTCTCACTCTAACTTTTTTTAAACCATTTAGTAATCTGTTATTTTTATTAATTTTGGGGTTAATTTAAGTTTTTTGAAATGCTCCTTAAAAAAATGGGCTTTTGGATGTACACTCCACTGTTTATTTCCTTTGTACAACCATGTATCATGTCAAAAAAAAATTTTTTATTATTATAAAAAAACCCCAACCTTCAGTTCAGACTGAGTACATTTTTTAAAGTGTTTTGGTTTTTTGAATTTTCCATATAATTTTTGTATCAGTGGAACCTCAGTTTTCGTATGCCCTAGTTTTCGTAGGATTCGGTTTTTTTGGGTTTTTTTTCAAAATTTTTTCCCCCCTTCGTACATCCACCGGTTTCGTAAGGGGTTAAAAAAGGGTCTGTAAAAAACCCCCCCGCCCGTGTGATTGGCCATAAGCGCTCCCGGGGTCCCCCGCTTTTTTTAAACCAAAATTTCCTTTTTTTCTGGGAAAAGAGCATCACCCCACGGTTCATCCGGAACATTTCGTAATATGTATTCCATTGTTTTTTTTTGCTTGTTTATTAGTGTGACTGCTAAATAAACCCCGGGGCCCAAAAAAGTTAAAAAGGACCCCCTTTATAAAGAAGGGGAGAAACACGATAGAATTCAAAAACAGTCCAGGGGGGGTTGGGGAGTGGGGGATGTGGAAGAGTTGGTGGACGCCCACATGGAAAAAGCTAACCCTAAGGTTAACACCTTCAACTGGAAAAACAAAAAACCCCGTTTTAAATTGTTTAAAAAAGGGGGGAGGAAGAGGGGAGAGTGTGCCTTCTTCAGTCAATTATAGATGATATTATTAAAGCCATCTAGAAAACCCCTAATTTGATTAATGATACCCCAAAAAAAAAAAAGGGGGCCCCTTCCCCCTATCAATTTATTAACCTTCTTTAGTAAAAGTTTTTTAAACTTTTATCCCGATGAAAAATTCAATATTAAAAATAAAATAATAATAATAATAATATTTTATTTGATGCATGTTACAATTAACTTTTTTTTGGTAGTTAAAAATTATAAAACTGAAAGAAGGGGAAGACCACGGGTCCCTGGTTGGGGGAGTTTATTCTAAAAAACTTGTTCACTAAGTACTTAATGTAAAGAAATTGATTAGTTTTTTCCCCAGTTCTGTATTTTTTAAAAATTTAATATGATTATATTTTCTATTAAAAGACAAAAACAAAAGAAATTGGTTGAGTTTAATCTAGTTGTATTTTTTATTTTAAACAGTATGTTGATGCTATTTTTAAATATTAACAATACTAGAAAAATTTATTGGGGTTTCTTCTAGTTATATATTTTATTTCAAATTAAAAAAAGATGGTACTATAAGATTTTAAATGACATATGATGATATGAAATTAAAAAGGTTAAAAGGGGATGAACATATCAAATTGAGTTATTTTAAAATAAAATAATTTTGGGGTTTTGGGGAAATTTTTTTAAATATGAGTTTTTAAAATATAGGGGGAGTAGGTGATTTTTGGGGAAAGTCTTGAATTGGTTTTCCGACGGGGTTCAATTTTTTGAAGGGTTGATTCGGGGGCCCCCTTTTGTGCATAAAAATTTTTACATTGGTTAGTATGGACTCGGGTTTTTAAAAAAGTGATCTGTGTCTTGTGTCAGGGTGGGGGGACCTTTTAAAGTTGTTGGGGGAGAATTTTGAGCGGGGGGGTTATATTAGCATGTAAAAGTTTTTTGTATGTAGAGGGCACATGAATAGGTAGAAAAATTTTTTTTGGTGAGAGTTTTAAAAGGGTTTGAATATGGGGGGGTATGCTGTTAAGGGGAATTTGTTATCATCCCGGTTTTAAAAAAAAGGTTTTTTAGATACCGCACCAGAGACTGTTAAAAAAACCCCATCGGGGGAAAAGTTTCATGGTCCACTACCTGGAACGGGTAAAAAGGGGGTTTCCGTGGGGTCTGTAAAAGTTTTCAAGGATCATTTGGCCCGTTTTTTTTTAATAAAACTGCCTTATGGGGTTTTAAAAATTGGCAAATTCCCCCTGCACGGAAAGGTAATTTTAACTTTTCAGAATTCGGGAAGCAAATCACCTTAAAAATGGGGGGTAATGTGAAAATCGGTTAAAATAGGCATCCCCAACACAAAGTTAAAAACGAGAATTAGCCAACAAAAAAAACTTTTTTTAAAAACCTTAAGGGGGGGTCCCTAAACTGTTCTCACCCTATAAAAACATTTAAACCCCCCTTTCCCCTTTAAACAAAAACACACAGGCTAACCAGGACAAAATTTTTCCCCCAAAAACCAGGGTTAAAGCCCAAAATGCTGATAAAAGTAAAGGAAATTTAAATATAATTTCCCAACAAATAGAACACAAAGAGTAGCCAGAGTAAAGTCTGAGGTGGCTCGGAAAGCTCTGTTCCACAAGGCCCATCTTGTTCCTCATCCTCATATCCCCCACATAGAAAGGGGGGTATAAAACAGTCTGGTCTTCCTTTGCAGATGCACCCGAATCTGCATGACAGTGTCCACCATTGAAAAACTGCAAGCTCCAAGCGACATCAACCAAATTTTTAAAGGGCTGCAGAAAACAATATGAATTTTTTAAAGAAAGAGAAATTTCAATTACTCCGATATGGAAAAAGTGAGGAAACTAAAATTTCATGGGGTATAAACAGAATTCCAACCACACAATAGAGCGCAAAACTAATGTCAAGACCTGGGAGTGATCATGTGGAGGATGTACCTTCAAGGACCATAACACTGTAGCAATTGCATCTGCTAGAAAAATGACAGGATGGATAATGAGAACCTTCAAAACCAGTGATGCCAAGCCCATGATAACTTGCACACTGGGTTGCCTTTGTTCTATCTAGCTGAATATTGCTGCACACTAACTGCACCTTTCAAGGCGAGGAGTGAGAATTGCTGACCTAGAAGATGTGCAGAGAACCTTCATGGCACTGCTGCGATAAACCACCTAAGTGCACAGGAACACCCAGAGTTCCTAAACCTGTACTCCTAGAATGCAGGCGGGAGAGATACATTATTATATACACTTGGAAAATCTAGAGTTAGTACCACACTTGCAGAAATCACTCTACGAAAAGAAAAAAGGCTCGGCAGATGATGCAACATTCCTCAATGAAAAGTAGGGGTGCCACTAGCGTTGAAGAAGACACAATAAGTGTCAGAGGACCCAAGACTGTTCAATTGGCTCCCAGCCACATGGGAGGATTACCAATAGACCCTGGCTGTCTTCAAGCAGGCACTGGACAGGACACCTAAGTCAGCACCTGACCAACCAAGCTGTGGTGTGTATTCTGGTTGCATGCGGCCAGCAGTAACAGCCTGGTTGATCCAGGCCCTGTTCTGCTGAGCCTGGAGTACAGAGCCGGGCCGTAGGGCGTTGACCCTGGAACTCTCTCCAGGTAAACTCCAGAGTGTCCATCTCTCCTATGCAAAAATCCTATGCACATAGGATTTTTGCATAAGCAAATTCATAGAATTCATTGCATAGAATTCATTAGCAGAACACACTAAGGGCTCCTGCCTGCAAATCAATTTAAGTCCTATACAGAAATCACCTCATCACAAAAATTTACCAGACAAACACTACACTTAACACCTACTAGATTATAAAAAACTCCTAAATAATTTATATTTGCTCCTTCTTTAATCATTTCTTAAACTTAAAATTGTTTAAATTTCATTGCACAATACAGTGGACCATCGGTTAACATTTTAGGAAATCGTGCAGTATGTAGTATAATTTTGCTTAAGTTCTTGTGGAGAATTGTGATTTTCAGGGTCACAGTATTGCCTCGTGAAATTTTTCTACGTAAGGAGTAAATTCGTTCGGTAATGGCATGACCAGACTGGGAGTGGCAGATTTCTGGCCTAGGGGTCCACTGTATTGTGCTTGATGATTGCTCAACTATTTAATCATTACTTCAAACTTATAATTGTTTCAATTTCATTGTTTAAATTGTAATACCTCATAATTTAATATTCAGTTTCTTGTGTTCACTGTAACTCACTAATGACCATATGTACAATTACACTGTTATTGCCTTATTAATCTTAAGTTAGTCCCTTTATATGCTCTGCATATAAAGGAAGTTTTAGCATATTCAACAAGTTGTTGCCTTCTTTGTACAGACATGTATAATGCTAAATAAAATTATTATTTAGTCAACTGGTGTGGGTGGCATCCTGCGATAGAACTGACCTAATTTGCCCAAAATGCCATGTCAAGCAGCTTTCTGTATGAGAAGTAGTGGGTCATTGATGTCAGCTAGAGCCTGTAGCACCTACATGTACTTGTAGAAATACAGTGGTACCTCGAGATTCACGATATTTTCGTTCGAGGAATGCTGTTCAAGTGCCATTACCAAACAATTTATCCCCATAAGAATAATGTAAAATAGACTAGTCCTTTTATACCCCCAAAAATATACTTACAAAAGCATTTAAAAATAAACTTACATAAAAGGGCGATTTTGGGGGCCATCGTAATTTTAGTACCCTGTAAAAAATACTATGTATTAGTTAAATGGTACCTCGGGATCGAACTAAATTCGTTCTAGAAGGCTGTTCGGGGGCCGTCAACGAATTTGTTCCCCTAAGAAATAATTAAATTGGGAAAAACCGTTTCAGACCCCCCAAAAAAACCCCTTACAAAAACACTTACATAAATACCCCTTAAATAATTGTTTGAGTTTTGAGCTGTTTTCCGAGGTACCACTGTAGTTTTGTAAATTTTTATTATTAGTATCTGTAGTAAATAGTGGCACCAGAAATTCAATCAGCCCTCCAAATAAAAATGTTTTAAGCTGTATCATATTATTATTATTATAATAACATGGTACAAGTTATTTTATAATGCTGCTTCAAGACCCGTCTTTTGCCCCCTTTTCCCAAATAAATAGCCATCGCTAATCACTTCCCAATATAGAAATTTTTTACACCCCCCTTTTTATGGTCAAAATGCTCAGTAAAAATCACAACTATTCCCATAAGTTTTTTTTTTATTCAAATACAGTGGACCTTTAACCCAAATTTAAAATTCCCCCTAAAATTAATGTAAATACAGGGGAAACCCCCGGTTAAAAAAAAATTTATTGCAAGCCTGCTCAAGTGCCATTCCCCCAAAAAAAATTTTTTTCCTTAAGAAATAACGTCATTTAGGTTAGTCTTCCCAAACACTTACAATATTATACTTACATAATTGCACGATTTCCGGGGTGTTCGTTAACCGGGGTTCCCTGTACAATTAATCCATTCCAGACAAAAATATTCAAAAAAAAAAAAAAAAAAAATTAAAAATTTAAAACAGTATTACATACCTTTAATTTAAGACTAAAGTGGGTTCTGGAAGATAGAAGGGGGGAAAAAGGGGGGGAGTTATTTTTTTTGGAATCCCCTCCAAAAGGACTTCAGGTTTCAAGTTCCTCTCTGGGGTTACTTCCCCTTTTTTTTTCTTTTTTAAAGCCACTAGGACCAGCTTGAGTCATTAGAACCCTGTTGCACAAAATAACTGTCCCGGGAAAGCTCTGTTTCTGGCGCCTCTTTTTAAAATTTTCCCCCGAAGTGGAACAAAGGGTTTTTTCCTTTTAAATGTTGCAGATTGGCTTTTTTCAGTTTTTGGGGGGATGGTGTTTTTTCAAATGTCTGCACCTTGGGAAAATTTGAACAAATTTCCTTAATCTCTGCAGAAGGCACCTCCCCCTCTTTCTTTCCCCCTCCTTTTCTGAAGCAATTGCCTAAACTTTGGTCTGATGAAGTTCCACTTCCAGTTTTACAGCTTTTCAGTGGTTGGGTCTCCCCTGTGGTCCTCCACCAACTCTTCCACATCCTCACCACTCACCTCCAACCCCGGGCCCTGTTCCCCAATTCCAATATTTTCCCCCCAACAGGCACAGGGTCATCACCCGCAAATCCTTCAAAATCCCTCTTGTCAACACAATCTGGCCACAGTGGCCCCCAAAGCAATTAAAAGTCCTGGTAATCACTCCCTTACCTAAAAGGCCTATGCAGTTGGGGCCTTTTTGGTTTAGCGCTTTTTTTGATAATAATAATAATAATAATATGCAGTTGTAGATATTGAAGTGATTTTCCAGAACACTCTAAGGGTCAATTCAGTGAAAAAGGTTTTAAAGCACTTCTGAAAACTGCTTTCAGGGACAGTTTCTTGAAGTTAGAAATGCCCTTTCGGGGTCCATGGGCTGGAAAAGAGGGGGGTTTTAAAAAATTTCATTCTAAAAATTTGGGAAGTCCCTAGACATTTGGTCTTCCAAGTCGGGAGGAGGGGGAGCATTGTTCAGTACTAGGAGGCACTTTTTTTAAATTGTTATCCGGGAAAGGTATTTTTTCACACTTGGGCCAAACACATCATCAACCCAATCTTTGAAAATTGACCTTGTGAATGCTTTTTTGATTTGTTTTCCACATCACACACAATCTATTCTTGTGGACATTGTGTTTCTTGAACACTCTGGGTTTTTCAGAGTGATACACGGGGTAAATGCTTCACTTTGAAATCCCCACTTGCATTGTTTTCCAAACATGGGGTTAGCCTGTTTTTCCCCAAATTTTTGTCCTGGCAATGTCTTTTCCTCCTGGTGATGAAAGCCCTGTTGGGCATTTTCTTCCAAAATGGGCCTGTTTCGTCAGTTAAACACTTGTTGGGGTTTCAGTTTTTCCTCTTTATGTAGCCCTGAAATTCCTCCCAAAATTTTTCAGCAGAATGTTTGTCGGGTTTGCAGCCTCACCATGCCTTAAAACCCTTGTGTATGCCCTACGCTTCTTAAATCTCTCAAACCAGCCTTTGCGGGCCCCTAAATTCACTACCAGCAGCACTTTTTCCCAGGAGTTTTCTTAAAAAAAATCTTTGCAAATGCCTTGTTTTCTCACAAATAACAGACTCCACTACACTGTCTCCCACTATTTGTTTTTCTTTAATCCCCAATAACAATAACTTTTCCATTTGTTCCATTATTGGTGACCTTTGTTTCGTAAGCACATTTACTCATTTGGCAACATCAGCTTCCTTGATTTGTTCTTTCTTTGACAGGATGGTTGTAATTGTTGGTTTTTGTTTTCCCCAAAAATCCCGGCAAGTTCCAGCACCCGCCCCTCTCATATTTCTCAATCACTTCTTTTTTAAAATTTCCCTCGTGTTTCTCACTCTCTTTGCCACAGGAACTTTACTAGGGAAATTTCTTGGGAGCCATGGTTACTTATTTTGAGTTGCACTGGCAAAAGACAATGGAAAAAAACCCGAAATGTCTGGATGAATGACAGAAACTTCCCCTTTTACCGAAGAGACAGCCAAACTGAAAATAAAGGGGCCCCCCCCCCTCGGGATGCCGTCCCTCGACCGTAACCAGGAGCCGTAAAACCGGCCGCTAACCGGGGGGTTTTTTGTAATATGTGCATTCCACAAGTTTGTCTTTGGTACACAATGAGTTAAAATATTTAGTCTCATTAGTGTAGATGATTACCATTCCCTCTCCCTTAATCAGGTCTGCAGTTATATATGGCTCTGTTTCCCAGGTAAGTTGTTATTGGGCTTTAGTTAGGTATCTGTAAGAACCCAAAGATTTGGGTTTTTATGTGATTTTATGTGCATTGATATCATCATAGTGTTTATTTAAAAAAGTTGTAGTTAGTTTTAAAATCTTTATTATACCCATACCCAGGGGGGTAGTCAAAAAATTTAAAAGGTTGCATCCCCAATGAAAAGCAGGGATGCCACTAGCACAATAAGAGACAGCACCCGTAAGTGTCAGGGGCCCAAGACTGTTCAATTTCCTCCCCGCATACATAAAGGGGGTTACCAATAGACCCATGGCTGTCTTCAAACAGGCATGGGCCCGGCACCCAAAGTCAGTACCTGACCAGCTGGGTTGTGGTTTGAACTTCGGGGGCTGCGGCCCAGTAACAACCTGGTTGATCAGGGGCCCCCCTCCCATGAGGGGCCCGGTCACAAACCGGGTTTGGGGGGGGTTTACCCCCAGGTATAATGGGTCCCGGGACTGGGCCCCAAAATTTTGATAGCTGAACAAGTTACAAAAAGGGAATGAACTCCCCCTAGATCTGGTCACAATCATGAACAAATTACAAAGTAATGAGGGGGTCCGGGATTGTAGTTACATATTGAATTGTTCTTGGTATTGTTGAAGATGGTTTTTGTTTGGTAGCTGTTAAATATTTGCAGTCTTGGTCTGCAGTAAATTATTATGGAGATCAGATAGAAAATTTAGTTCAGGATCAATATTTAAATTCATAGAATATATTGTAGAAGTAAGGGGAAAAACTAATTATTTAATGCTGTGGAGTGGAGGCCATTGACTGTGATTCCACCCAGACACAATTGAACACTTGTTGGGGGGCGAAATTTTTCAGCCTCCCATAGTCCTTGAATTCACTTTTGAAATTTTTAGCTGCATGTTTGTCTGAACTGGCAGCCCCCCCACAACACTGTGTATGCCCTTGCTTTTGAAATTTTGAACCAGCCCCTTTTCTGGCCTTGAATTCACCTACATTTTCGTTTATTTTTTTTCAGATGTCCAACTGCCTTTCCCCTTTTTTTAAATTATCGACTTAACACTATCTCC
>WNWK01014756.1:0-50172 GCA_009830355.1 Cherax destructor
CTCGTTAGGCAGGGGACCACTGTAGTCTCATCTTGTTACTGTGAAACAAGGAGAAGTATAGTCTCATCTTGTTACTGTGAAACAAGGAGAAGTATTGAGTCTTATCTTTCCTGTGAAACAAGAGAAGTATTGAGTCTCATCTTGTGTGAAATAAGGAGAATCATTGAGTCTCATCTTGTAGCTGTGAAACAGGGAAAAGCACCAAGTTTCATTATGTTATCTTTTAACTTGCACTCACAGAAGGAATATTGATGTGCCAAGTTGACTGCCTTAGAACTGCCATGTAATAATGTATTTCAGTAAGATCATCTGTAGTCAATAATGGCACTCAAAGACACCATAAGAATAGTGCTTCATAAGTACATGAAGTATGTAATATGTACTTACTATTTCTGCTGGCAGTGGATTTTGACAATAAATAGTAATTTTTTCAGAAAACCCCACCCTATATAAATACAGAACTCAGGAGAGCATATACATCATGCACTGCCTACTGTTGAGACAACTACAGTATATTTTTCACGATTCTGGATTTAAATAATCGGAATCAATATTTCAAGAAATTAAAGCATTTTGATATGTTAAGTACTCCCCCTTCAATGGTCATTTTATTGGATTATATACATCAAAGCAACTGGATCTTAGCAAGTTAAATTCAATAAACTTTCACCTGAGTTAATTTGGCTATCTTCACTTAACAACTAACCTTCTCATTCCTAATCATCTAATTTTTCATTTTACAGCATAAATCAATAGTTCACAGTGAAATTTAATTAACATAACACAGTGAAATATAATTAACATATTTAAAAGTGTTTAGTAGTACTGAAACATGGTAATCAATTTCTACTTTTTTTTCCAGAATATTACTATACTTCTGACTGACTATTTGCACGATAAACTTTCAACTTGCCTTTACATTAGCTTTAATTAATGTGAAGATACTAGTTACAAAAATGAGCTTGCTGTGACAATAAATTCACAAATTATATAAAATATTAATTGGGTAAATTAATAAAATTATATAACACATTTTTCATCCAACAGAATAGATTTGTGTACCTGGAATGACAGCAGAATGTTAAATAAGTCTTTGACATAGACATTAATCAATAATATGATTCACTTATATACAAATTCCCTTGCATATTAATTTCTTTTATGCAATGACATGTTAAAAATTAAGTGCACTACAAATGTCATGTTAAAAATTAAGTGCACTACAAAAGTAAATTTTTGCGGAAATTCTTTAAAATGCTCGGAACAGTGTTGTGACGTCTCATGTGCCTTTCTAGATTGGATTGCTTTTTGAACTTTTTAACACACATTGAACACTGATGTAAGGTCTCCCCTGTATGAATTACCATGTGTGTTGCTAAAGAATCTTTGCTAGTAAAATCTTTTAGACACAGTGAGCACAGATGTGGTCTCACTCTCGTATGAACTCTTGAATGTTTAACTAGAGATGATTTTAGTGCAAATCCTTTTAAACACACTGGACACTTATATGGTTTCTCGCCTGTGTGAATTCTTAAGTGCGTTACTAGATTAGCTTTTTGTCGAAATTCTTTAAGACACACTGAACATTTAAAAGGTTTTGCTCCTGTGTGAATTCTCATGTGAGTTACAAGATTAGCATTATGTCGAAATTCTTTAAGACACTCTGAACACTGATATGGTTTCTCTCCGGTATGAGTTCTCATGTGTGGTACTAAATAGTCTCTGCTTTTAAAGTCTTTTAAACAGACCGAACAATGATATGGCTTGTCTCCTGTGTGAGTTTTCATATGTGATACTAGATTACTTTTTTGTGTAAAGTCTCTTAGACACTCCGGACACTGATATGGTCTCTCTCCTGTATGAATTCTCTCGTGGCTTATTAAATCATGGCTTGTATAAAAGGCTTTTGGACACACTGAACACTGGTGGGGTTTATCTCCAGTGTGAGTTCTCATATGTGATACTAAATTACTTTTTTGTTTAAAGTCTTTTAGACACTCTGGACACTTGTATGGCTTCTCTCCAGTATGAGTTCTCATGTGTATTACTAAAACACTTCTTTGCGAAAATGCTTTATCACACTCCGAACACTGGTGGGGTTTCTCTCCTGTATGAGTTCTCATATGCCGTGCTAGTTTACTGTTTTGCGAAAAATCTTTAAGACACACAGTACACTGATATGGTTTCACTTTTGAATACTCACTTTCTACTGCTACATTGGATTTCTTAATATTATCAGTGTTGTAGTCCTCTGTCAGAGACTGGGTTGTTGGGGTGGTGACCTCAGAAGCCATCACTTGCAAGGTAGGAATGTAGCAAACAGATTTCTTGTTACAACTCAAGTACGTATTTGTTTCTATTTATGACTTTTCACCAAAATTTTGAGATAATTATTAATAATGTTTTTGTGATGTAGGAATGGCGCTGTGCAATCTAGTCTTTAATCTTGTGTGTAAAATTAAATAAAATGCCCAAGGAAATTTTTGTCAATAAACACTCAAAACAGTGAAAACAAAATTCATTTTTCTCCACTGTAATTAGTTTATATTCTTCTGGGTAATGTTTTTAATATTTAGGAGCACTGAACAAAGTAGTTTCTTTATTGTGTTGACTCTTATGACAAACATAAAATAATTTATAAAATATTATATACTCTAATAAATTATTATATTAGTCTGTATCATGTATAGCACTTTAGTGTAATAATGGGAGATACTTCTGATACAACTGCATACATAGCATCTATGTTCAAATTATATTTGACAATAATCAGAAGAATGTTATGTACATAAACAATTATGTAAGCAATTTATTACTTGCATTTATAAATTTTGATCTAAACTGCCCAGGTAATTAATCACCTTATTAAAAAATTGTATCCCTAGGAAATACTGATAATTTTAATATGATTAATTACATAGTACAGTACACAGTTTAATAAAGTAAAGCAGTCATATATACATTATAGGATATATACGTTAAATTTCAGTAATATGCAAGAAAAAATATGATTGTTAAAATAAATATACGTGAGTGCTGTAAAGTGATGCAGGCATGTGACTAACAGTGAGATAAGAGAGTGAAGATATATTTGACAGCAAGGGAAGTTAAGGCATAATGCTAAATGATGTTGTGACTGCAGTCACTAGGTAAGATTGCTTTACAACACTTAATTAATTTTGAGAAACTTGTATATGATACAACACAATTATTTTTCTTGCTTTTTTCTACAGTGGTTATATAGTGTCTACCTTTCTGAAATGTATTAGCAATAAATATTTAACACTTGGAATACTTGCTTACTGCATAAATATCCAATAATATTGTCATCAAAGAAATCAACCAACTGTTACTAAACATGAACATTTATTTTATAAAGTAACTATAGATCACCAGATGTTTATAGTGCACATTAAATATTCCAGTAACTGGTGCAAATGAGAATGTTTAAATGAGAAAACACACACAAGGCGACCTGACACCTCTGTCTGCATTCACTGTCTGTATGAGCTACACCATTCTAGGAAATGTATGAGATGCCTCTGACACTCACTGATGACATTATATGTAAGTATTATCTTCGTCACTTACATGAAATTTATTGTAGTGGGTGTTGACACTGCATGTGGTATAAGGATGAGCTGGGGGAAAACAAGAATGAGGAATTAACAAAGCTCGAGTTAAATATGAAACAAGTGGTACAGTGTAATGAACAATTGTCATTATGATAATATAACTCATATAGAAACAAAAACAGGGGAAAAAAAGTTTACCTATATTGTTTGACATCTGTTAACATGTTTACACTGTCATATATTAAGTTAACAATAAAACTAGGCCTAAAAAGCAATAAAGTAAAATGCACATACAGTACACTCATTATTTAAAGGCACATTGTGACTAGTTTGGTATTCAATTCATACCAGTAAAAAATTTTCCATGTCAGCAATAAGGTTATCACGTTTTCTTATAACTTTAGTGTTCAATGGTGTAGAACTTTTAATTTCCTTCAACACTTTCTCTTTAGAGTTCATAATTGTACTAACTGTCTGACGAGTCAAACCAAGCTTACATTCTATCTCAGCCACAGACATACCATAGACATATCTAACTTGGCATTTAACCCTTCGAGGTCTGTCCCATAGTTCAACGGCTTTGAAGTCAGGGTTCAAGCTGTAGAACTACACCATAATTCTAGATGCTTCAAATTTAGCACGAGAAGGCTGGTAGGCCTACATCTAAGAGAATGGGTCTGCATAGTCAGTGTGTACAGTAAACAAAAAATCGGGGCACCCACACTGCATTGTGGGAACGCCATTTCAGTACGCTTTGTTCATCATGCCTTGGGTAAAGAAGCTCTCACTCCCCGGCAAATTGGGAATCTCCTCTTCCCAAGTGATAGTTCGAACACGGATGAAAGTGTATCTGAAGAGGAATTCAAAGGTTCTGAACAATTTATGACTGAAAGCAAAGCTTAAGATATCGAAAATAGTACGTAGTGCCGAAAATCCTGACGACCCTCAACCTTCCACCTCTGGTGCTGGTGCATCTCAGTCACGTTCAGTTGTACCTCGCTGCAAGAGAAAATTAATATTTTCACATGGCCATGCCTCAGATTTGAGTAATAGTGATGATAGTGACGTGGACTTTGATTTTATTGTTCTTGATGACCATTTGAGTAGCGATAGTGATAAATCATGCGCTCAGGTAGTGTACCATATGCAATTCCAAGGGGATGGAGTACATCCCGTGGCCCTACACCTGGAATAGAGTGAAAGTGATGATGATGTGGCTACAACTGGGATGGACAGACCATATGCGTCAGTAGGTGGTGGTGGTGCCACAGGCATGCGGCACGTGGCACCAGCCCAGGCTGCGACCCAAGCCACTGACTCAACAGGTCCAGGACAAATGGCACTGTCAACCAGCCCCACACCACAGCCTGCACAACCACAACTACAGCCATAACCAGCTTATGATGTCCAGTACCCACCAGCAAACGGTACCTGGGATTGGCAGCAAAAATTTCCCAAATTTTTTTCCTAATCCCCATCAATCTGATAACACTCAAAGTGGATTCCTGTCATCTTGTTCCCTTAGAAACACTGCAAGTGAACTGCAATTCTTTGAACTATTCTTTGACCAGCCCTTGATGGAAAATATTTTCAGGGAAAGTAACAAGAGCAGTGGACCCTCG
This sequence comes from Cherax destructor, assembly GCA_009830355.1. Taxonomy (NCBI): domain Eukaryota; kingdom Metazoa; phylum Arthropoda; class Malacostraca; order Decapoda; family Parastacidae; genus Cherax; species Cherax destructor. Next base: position 5,198 of record WNWK01014756.1, read on the forward strand.
GAAATCGAACACTCCCAACTCGCCCTATTATGTAAGTGCTTTTATAGGTGTATTTTTGGGGGTCTGAAATGGACTAATCTAATTTACATTATTCCTTATGGGAATAAATTCGTTTGGTAACAGCAATTGAACAGCATTCTGGAATGAAGAATGTTCGATTTCCGGGGGTCCACTGTACAGTAGGGCCCCACTTATACGGCAGGTTAGGTTCCAGGCTAGTGCATTAAAGCAGACATCGCCGAAAAGCAGAACGCCTTTTTTTTCCACTTCTAAATGCATATAAATGCCAGACAACAAGCTTACACTAACTTATATTAAGTTAACAATAGCACTAGGCATTAAAAAACACAATAAAAAGTAAGATACACACAGAGTACACTTATTACTTACCTTAAAGTATTAACATTGGCTTAAAATAGTCTGTGAACCAATTTATGAAAAGATCAGTAGTCATCCAAGCTTTCGAATTGGATTTATAATAAACAGGGAGGCTACCTTTTGCATAGTTCTTTACGGCCCTAGGATTCTCTGAGTGATAAATTATCATAGGTTTTTAACTTGCAATCCCCAGCAGCATTAGCTCCTAGCAAGTGTTAGTTGAAGACTCAGATGAGTCAAAGAGATGTTAGGAAGTATTTCTTCAGCCATAGAGTAGTCAGGAAGTGGAATAATCTAGCAAGTGATGTAGTGGAGGCAGGAACCATACATAGCTTTAAGACGAGGTATGATAAAGATCATGGAGCAGGGAGAGAGAGGACCTACTAGCGGTCAGTGAAGAGGTGGTGGCCAGGAGCCAAGTCTCGACCCCTGCAACCACAATTAGGTGAGTACACTCTTGGGTTGTCCTGGGTTCTCTGCACATATGCTGCTATATGTAACTGTATTTGATGGCTATCTCAGCGATGAACATATACCTTGTTAGTAAGTTTATTCAGGTATACACAAATACAGTTACATAGATTATCATACATAGCAGAATATGCGTAGACAACCTAGGATAACCCAAAAAAGTCAGTTCACTGAATTTAATCATTTCTAACTTGGCACTTAAAGTAAGAGACTTACAACTCCTCTTTTTATAACAACTAAGCTTAGACGCCATAGTCAATGAGAGCCAACTAGTTAACGAAAAAGTAAACGAGAGAGAGAACGAGATACGGAGTTCAGACAAGGTAAAAAAAAAAAAAAACTGAACAGGTAGTGGGCGATCACTCGAAATGACTGCGATTAATACGTGTCCACTTTTAGTTCATTCACATACGTTTGTAAGAGTTTGTGAAACTTTTACCTCAAAATATTTTTTTTTATAATAATAATTACCTCACAATACAAATACTCTTACATTGTGTACAAGTTAGTACAAAATAAGCAAACAGCAACACTCCCATTCTCATGCAACACTATTTTTAGAGTTAATGATAGTATTATTATTATTATTATCATCATAATAAAAAAGAAGCACTAAACCCACAAGGGTTGTGAATAGCTATACAGTGGTACCTCGAGTTACGATATTTTTCGTTCGAGAATGCTGTTCAAGTGCCATTACCAAACGAATTTATCCCCATAAGGAATAATGTAAAATAGACTAGTCCTTTTATACCCCCAAAAATATACTTACAAAAGCATTTAAAAAAATAAACTTACATAAAAGGGCGATTTTGGGGACCATCGTAACTCGAGGTACCACTGTATATAGATTGAAGGCATATGAAAGGAATATTTTTCTACAGTTATCCCTCAGTGTTTGACTAGAGAAAACGTAATTCTTCCGACTCCTACAAAGTCGCTTGGTAAACAAATATCATATTTGTCAATTTTCATTCTGTGGGTGTATGTATCATGTTTATATGCTATGTAACGTGTTTTTTAAATAATTTTGAAGAAAATATCATAGATGAATTAATGAAAATGTCTATATTAATGTAAAATAAGGCATTTGACAGTAGCCTTAAATTCCAAACACACATACAACAAATTTCTAAGAAAATCTCAAAGACAGTAGGCATATTATCAAAGATACACTATTATGTGCCACAATCAGCTCTCCTTGCACTATATCATTCACTTATCTATCCTTATCTCACCTATGGAATCTGTGCATGGGGATCAACAACATTAAAACACCTTAGACCACTCATAACCCAGCAAAAGGCTGCAGTCAGAATGATAACAAATTCCCACTCTAGACAGCATACTCCACCAATATTCAAAAGTCTAAAACTACTCACTGTAAAGAACATTCATACTTATTCTTGTGCCTACTACATATAAAAAACTCTACACTCTAATATAAACACTCCGCTCAAAATTCTCCTCACCAACTTTAATAGGACCCATGACCACAACACAAGACACAGATCACTTTTTGATATACCCCGAGTTCATATCAACCTATGTAAAAATTCTATGCACATAAAGGGCCCCAGAATCTGGAATTCATTACTAGTAAATATTAAGATAACCATGTCTGAAAATAAATTTAAGACTCTACTCAAAAACCACCTACTCGCCCAAAACTAAATAATCATACTGTAAACTACTTTCAAAAATGCTCAATATTACTTTCCTATAATATAATTTAAATTTTTAATAATATGTTACTATTATGTTACCCCTACTCACCCAAAACTAAATACAGTGGTACCTCGAGTTACGATATTTTTTCGTTCGAGAATGCTGTTCAAATGCCATTACCAAACGAATTTATCCCCATAAGGAATAATGTAAAATAGACTAGTCCTTTTACACCCCCAAAAATATACTTACAAAAGCATTTAAAAAATAAACTTACATAAAAGGGCGATTTTGGAGACCATCGTAACTCGAGGTACCACTGTACTCATACTATAAGTTACTTTCAAAAATGCTCAATGTTCCTTTCCTTAAGATAATCTCAATTTTATATTACCATTCTCCTAAACACTTGTTACAATTTAATATCATCATATTATAATTTTAACTATATCATCATATTGTAATTTGAAAACAAATTTTAACTAGAATAAACTCAATAAATTTCTCTAATATTATGTACATAGTCTATAAGTCACTAGATTAAGCTGCCCCTAATGCCATGGCATGTCAGTGGCTCTCCTTGAACTTTACTTTATTTAATGTGCCCAAGAGAGATTATTATTAATATTACGTAATGTTTTCCCTCCGCCCAGCAACACCATCGCATATAAACAGCATGTTTATATGCTTTGTAACGTGTTTCTTATATAATTTTGAAGAAAATATAGATGGATTAATGAAAATGTCTATATTAATGTAAAATAAGACATTTAATGTGCCCAAGAGTGATTATTATTAGTATTACGTAATGTTTTCCCTCCGCCCGGCAACCACACCTACATATCATATAAACATAGCATATAAACAGCATGTTTATATGCTATGTAACGTGTTTCTTATATAATTTTGAAGAAAATATCATTGATGGATTAATGAAAATGTCTATACTGTATTGACATAAAATTGGACATCTAATGTGCCCAAGAGTGATGCTTACATAATAGAGATATGTGCTCATGGAAAATGTAAACAAACCAGGTGGTGCGCGCCGTATCTGAAAGACAGCTCGCCCTATATAAAAGTTTTGGTCATAATTTGAACTCGCCGTATGAACGGAACGCCGAAAGGCGAAACGCCAAAAAGCAGGGCCCTACTGTATTTTGATTACACCATGACAAATACAATGATTTCACCACAGTCCACTCTACACCGGTGGAAGGAGACAACTGTGGCTGAAATGTATTTTTTTTGTAACAATAATGCTTATGCCTCATGTCTTTAAGCATAATATAAAATCATACTGGTCCACAGATGGGCTAATTTCTACTCTGGCCTTCAGTGATATCCCTGCAAACAGATTTATCCTACTGTTACGTATTTTGCACTTCTCTGACAAAACCAGGCCTGACAAAAATGACAGGTTATACAAGATTAGAAATGTTTATCCGTTCAAGAATTTTGTAACTGACAAGTCTTTGATTCTGTTCAAAGGTAGACTGTTGTTCAAGCAGTATATACCAAGCAAGAGGAAACATTTTGATATAAAATTGTTTGTACTTTGTGATTGCTACAGTGGTCTTGTATTGGATATAATTGTATACACGGGAAGTAAAACATTGAAAGATACCAGGATGTTACTGGGTATCTCAGGTGACGTAGTGAGAACAATGATGGCACCATACCTTGGTAAAAGGCATACATTATATACTGATAACTGGTACACAAGCCCTTTACTCAGTGATTTCTTGTGAGTGAACATGACAGATGTGTGTGGCACAGTGTGTTCTAATCGTAAACATATGTCCAGGTTCAACGCAGGCACTCGTGGTGGTGAGGTGCAGGTGTTTGCTGCCAATGACATCATGGCATTACGGTGGCATGACAAATGAGATGTCACATTGTTGACAACCATTCACCCAAATGAAATGAAAGACAGTGGCAAGGTGGATAGAGTGACTAATGAACGTATTCTAAAACCAGTAACAGTGATTGATTATACACACAACATGCGTTTGGTTGACAAATGTGACATGCAGATTGGCTTTGTCAATTGTGTTCGTAAGAGTTACAAGTGGTACATGAAACTTTTCTTCCATCTCATGGACATTTCAATGCTCAATGCATATACAGTCAACCCCTGGTGTTCGGCACCATCGGCGTTCGTCCAAATCGGTGTTCGACCGATTTTTTAACAAGAATTTTGGCTTGGTATTAGCCGATCCGCTCGGAGTTGGATATTCGTCCCGGACGCGTACGCGTGGCCCAGCTGGGCTCGGGCACTCAGTGTGCTATTGTTTACAAGCGAGCGACCACCACCCACGCATTCATACCAGTATACAGTGGACCCCCGCTATTCGAACGGCTCGGCAGTCGAACAAATCGTCATTAGTACAAGAAAATCGATATCGTCATGCGAACAAATTATCGCGAGTCGAACGAATGCGTTCGTGACCTGTCCACCCAGGCGCTTGGGTGCCTCACCGCGCAGGCGTGGAGAGCCAGTCCCGCGTTGTTTACACTCGAGAGAACAATACCCTGCACGCTCATCCAGACATTTCACACTTAATTACAATCGTTTGGAGTTTGTTCATTAAGTGCGACTGTGAAATAAGCTACCATGGGTCCCAAGAAAGTTCCTAGTGGTACCCCTGGGATGATGAAAGTGAGAAACACCGTAGAAATGAAGAAGGAAATAATACAAAAATACGAGAGTGGTGTGCGAATGTGTGATCTTGCCAGGATATATGGCAAAAACAGGTCAACTATCGCTTCTATCCTGCTTAAGAAGGAACAAATTAAGGAAGCTGATTTTGCAAAAGGTGCTACTGTGCGAGCCTAAAATAGACCACAAATAATCAAAGAGATTGAGAAGTTGTTGCTGGTGTGGATCAAGGATAAAGAGTTAGCGGGTGATAGTGCGTCGGAGTCAATCATTTGTGAAAAGGCAAGGAAGTTGCATGCCGATCTTGCAAAGAAAATGCCTGCAACCAGTGTTGATTGTAATGGTAGTGAATTTAAAGCCAGCAAAGGCTGGTTTGAGAGATTTAAAAATCGTAGTGGCATACATAATGTGGTAAGGCATGGTGAGGCTGCCAGTTCAGACAAACATGTAGCTGAAAAATTCATAAACGAGTTTCAGGACTACATAACGACTGAAAAATTGAAACCTGAACAAGTGTTCAATTGTACCAAACAGGCCTGTTTTGGAAGAAAATGCCCAACAGGACCTACATTACTCAGGAGGAAAAAGCACTGCCAGGACACAAGCCTATGAAAGACAGGCTAACTCTCATGATGTGTAGTAATGCTAGTGGGGATTTAAATTGAAGCCTTTACTAGTGTATCACTCAGAAAATCCCAGAGTGTTCAAGAAACACAATGTCGTCAAAAATAGATTGTGTGTCTTGTGGAGATCTAGTCAGAATGCATGAGTCACAAAGCACCTTTTCAGTGAGTGGATCCATGAAGTGTTTGGCCCCAGTGTGAGAAAATACCTACAGGAAAAGGGTTTGGACAAAAAGTGCATCCTGTTACTGGACAATGCTCCTTCACATCCTCAAAACATGGAAGACCTACTGTGTGAAGACTTCAGATTTATAAAACTGAAGTTCTTGCCTCCTAACACCACTCCTCTCCTCCAGTCCATGGACCAACAGGTCATCTGTAACTTCAAAAAACTCTACACAAAAGCAGTGTTTGAAAAGTGCTTTGAAATGACCTCGGACAGTGAATTGACCCTTAGAGAGTTCTGGAAGAATCACTTCAATATCTACAGCTGCATAGGCCTTATAGGCAAGGCTTGGGAGGGAGTGACTTCCAGGACTTTGAACTCTGCTTGGAGACCATTGTGGCCAGGTTGTGTCCAACAGAGGGATTTTGAAGGGTTTGAGGCTGACCCTGACCCTGCCAACCCTGTGCCTGTTGTGGACTCTATTGTGGAATTGGGCAAGTCCCTGGGGTTGGAGGTGAGTGGCGAGGATGTGGAAGAGTTAGTGCAGGGCCACAGGGTAGAGCTAACAACACAAGAGCTGCAACAGCTGGAAATGGAAGAGCATCAGACCAGATTTGAGGCTATTGATTCATGGGAGAAGGAGGAGGAAGAGGGGCTGAAAAAGGTGCCTTCTTCAGAGATTAAGGAGATGTGTACAATGTGGAATAGGTTGCAAACTTTTGTTGAAAAATACCACCCTGAGCAAGCTCAAACAAGCCATAACAGCAGCATGTTCAGTGACCAAACAATGTCCTTCTTCAGGAACATGTTAAAAAGGCGCCAGAAACAGAGGACTGTGGACAGTTATTTTGTTAAAGTGTCCAGTGTCTCCCAAGCTGGTCCTAGTGGGATTAAAAGACAAAGAAAAGAAGTAACCCCAGATAGGGCTTTGATACCTGAAGTCCTTCTGGAGGGGGATTCCCCTTCCAAATACTAACCCCTCCCTCCCTCATTCCTCCTCCCTTTCTTCCATATGCCATCAACAATCTTCAATAATGGTAAGTAAAAAGACTTGCATTTATTTACTAATACTTTTAGTAGTACAGCACTGTAGTATTTAATGTTTTTGTCTATGTAGAAGCTTAATTTTATTAAAATATATTATTTTTTAATATTTTTGGGTTTCTGGAACGGATTAATTGTATTTCCATTATTTCTTATGGGAAAAATTAAATCGCCTTTCGAACATTTCACGTTAAGAACAAGCTCCTGGAACGGATTAAGTTCGAATGGCGAGGGTCCACTGTATTGTCATTATTCCACTGGTTTTAGTGCTTGCAACTGCTAAATAAACCACCATGGGCCCCAAGAAAGCTCCTAGTGCCAAGCCTGTGGTAAAGAATGTCAGAAATAGGGTAGAATTGAAGAAGGAGATGATAGCAAAATATGAAAGTGGAGTGCGTATAACTAAGCTGGCCAGGCTCTATGGCAAATCCCATTCAACCATCTCTTCCATTATGGCCAAGAGAAAGGAAATCAAGGATGCTGTTGTTGCGAAAGGTACAAGTATGGTCACAAAACAGAGATCTCAAGTGCTAGAACAAGTGGAAACTTTGTTGTTGTTGTGGATCAACGAGAAGCAATTAGAAGGAGATAGTGTTTCTCAGGCGATAATATGTGAAAAAGCAAGGCAGCTGCATGATGATCTCATTAAGAAAATGCCTGCAATGAGTGCTGAAGTGAATGAATTTAAAGCCAGCAAAGGCTCTTTTCACAGATTTAAGAAGGGAAGTGTCATACATAGTGTTGTGAGGCATGGTGAGGCAGCCAGTTCTGACAAAAGTGCGGCTGAAAATTACGTGAATGAATTCGTGGGGTACATAGAGGCTGAACAATTCCAACCCCAACAAGTGTTCAATTGTGACAAAACAGGCCTGTTTTGGAAGAAAATGCCAAACAGGACCTTCATTACACAGGAGGAAAAGGCACTCCCAGGACATAAGCCTATGAAAGACAGGCTAACTCTTATGCTTTGTGCCAACGCCAGTGGTGATTTTAAAGTGAAGCCTTTAGTGGTGTATCATTCTGAAAATCTCTGAGTGTTTAAGAGATGCAGTGTCGCCAAGTCTAATTTGTGTGTGATGTGGAAATCTAACAATAAGGCATGGGTCACTAGGGACATTTTCTGTGACTGGTTCCATGAAGTGTTTGGCCCCAGTGTGAAGAAATATCTTGAGGAAAATAATTTGCCACTTAAGTGCCTCCTGATAATGGACAATGCTCCTTGTCATCCTTCAGACTTGACAGAGCAAATTGTGGACTTTAAGTTCATCAAATTGAAGTTCTTGCCCCCTAATACCACTCCTCTCCTCCAGCCCATGGACCAGCAGGTCATTTGCAACTTTAAAAAACTCTACACCAAAGCAATGTTTCAAAAGTGCTTTGATGTGACTGTAGACATGAATATGACCCTAAAAGACTTTTGGAAAGATCATTTCCATATCCTGCATTGTGTAAACCTTATAGGTAAGGCTTGGGAGAGAGTGACTACCAGGACTTTGAACTCTGCCTGGAGAAAATTGTGGCCAGACTGTGTCCTTGAGAGGGATTTTGAAGGTTTTGGGGCTGAGCCTCAGAACCCTGAGCCTGAGCCTGTTGTGCAAGAAATTTTGGAACTGGGCAAGTCCATGGGGTTGGATGTTTGTACCGAGGATGTGGAACAGTTGGTGGAGGAGCACAATGAAGAGATAACCACTGAAGATCTGCAAGAGCTTCAACAGCAACAACAGACCACAGTTCAGGAAAATGGTCCAGAGGAGGAGGTGGAACAGAGATGGAAGAAGGTGCCTTCTTCAAGGATTAGGGAGATCTTTGCCAAATGGTCTGATCTGCAAGGCTTTATGGATGATTATCACCCTAACCAAGCTGTTGCAGGCCGTGTATGCGACATGTTTAATGACCATGTCTTGTCACATTTTAGGGACATTTTAAAGAACCGCCAGACACAGAGCTCCCTGGACAGATTTTTTGCAAGAGAGGGTTCCAGTGACTCTCAAGCTGGTCCTAGTGGCATTAAAAGAAAAAGGCCAGTAACCCCAGAATAGAACTTGCCACCTGCAGTGTTAATGGAAGGGGATTCCCCTTCCAAACACTAGCATACTACTCCATCTTCTTCCCTCCTCCCGTCTTCCACACATCAACAACTCTTCAATAAATGTAAGTGACATGTTATTGTACTATTATTTCTTTATTTCTCATAAAATTGTGTGTACATTGAATGTCTATATGTTGTAAAAAAATATTTTATTTTAATACTTTTGGATGTCTGGAACGGATTAATTTTATTTCCATTATTTCTTATGGGGAAAATAGAATCGGAGTTCGTCCAAATTAGTGTTCAACGGGCTCTCTGGAACGGATTAATAATGAGAACCGGGGGTTGACTGTAATATGTACCAAATAAAGACCGGCAACAGACCACAGTATGGTGAATTTTGTCTGTCTGTCGTCAGACAACTAATAATGAAGTACAGTGGACCCACAGAAATCGAGCATTCTTCGTTCCAGAATGCTGTTCAAGTGCTGTTACCGAACGAATTTATTCCCATAAGGAATAATGTAAATTAGATTAGTCCATTTTAGACCCCCAAAAATACACTTACAAAAGCACTTACAATAATAAACTTACATAATAGGTCGAGTTGGGAGGCGTTCGATTTCCGGGGTCCACTGTACCAGGTAACAACATCTGCTATACAAAACCGTCCTCGAACTCCTCAGGAAACATCCAAGTGTTTGAGACGTGAAGGTGATCACTTACTAATACAGTGGAACCCCGACTAACGTAAGCTCCATATAACGTAAAAATCGGGTAACGTAAGCTTTTTTCACAAAATATTTTTCTTGTGTAGCGACATTTACTCGTGTAGTGTAACATATCAGACCTGTCTGCCTGCCCCGCGCCTGCGCAGGATGCCAGTCTAGCATTGTTTACCACTGAGAGAACATTACCCAGCGCGCTCTTTCAAACATTCACAATACTTTTGTTGTGTTTATTGCTGGTTCAGTGATTGTCACTGTGAAATAAGTCACCATGGGTCCAAAGAGGCTTCACAAGTCGATAAAGGCTATAACACCAACTAGTGATAAAGTGTAGCAATGGAAATGTCACTCTGTCTTGACTTTTTTGGGTTATACAGTGGTCCCTCGGTTTTCGTGCATCTCCAAACTCGAACATTTATGTAAGTGTATTTTCGTAAGTGCTGTTGCAAGTGTATTTTTGGGGGTCTGAAATAGACTAACCTACGTGACATTATTTCTTACGGAAGTAAATTCGTTCGGTAATGGCACTTGAGCAGCATTCTGGAACGAATTTTCGGCGAAAACCGAGGGACCACTGTACTAGGTTTTCTACACATATGCTGCTATGTATGATAATCTATGTATAACTGGATTTGTGTATACCTGAATAAACTTACTTAACCCTTTGACTGTCAGAGACCCCTTTCTGAAACTGTCATTTCATGTCGCAAAATAGTCCAAAAAAAAATATATACAGTGTATATTTTTTCTTATCAAAATGTTAAGATTATTTTTCTGATTGTTTAACCCTTAAACTGTCCACACGTAGATAAACGTTCATGTGCGTACTGCTCCGAACGTAGATCTACATTTTATTTTTCATTCCTTCAAATTTAGTGCGATATGCCTGAGTTGCCTAGACATGAGAGAATGGGTCTGTGCCCTCAGTGTGCGCAGTATTAAAAAAATCTGGGACCACTTAGTACCTTGTGGGAGCACCAGTTCAAATGAGTGCCATCTAGAGCAAATAATGTGGCAAACACCAGGGATTCAATGATGTCATGTCGCATTAACACTCCCCTTATAAGAGGAAAGTAAAAATAGGTTAGATAAATACATGAGTGGCTGTGGGTGGGTGTGAGTTGGACCTGACTAGCTTGTGCTACTAGGTCTGATGCCATGATCCTTCCTTCAGAGGATGTGACCTGACTAGGTGGGTCATTGGTCTAAGCTGGGGGGTGAGATGGAACAGCCTTGCATGGGCCAGTAGGCCTGCTGCAGTGTTCCTTCTTTCTTATGTTCTTATGTATTCGGCAGGCTGGCCGGCTTTAGCTGTCTCTGGCTGTCTATCTGTCTATATCTTTGTCTGTCTATATCTTTGTCTATATCTTTGTCTGTCTATATCTTTGTCTGTCTATATATCTATCTATATCTATATGTCCTATATCTCTGTCGCTCTCTCTCACATGTACACATAAGTACAGTTATTATACATAGTGTAAATTACCTAGGATAACCCAAAAATTCCAGGCAAAGTGCTATACAATTCTTGTAGATATAAGACATAAAATAAGCATGACTGGCAAGTAATACGCATCGTCACTTCTGCCTTCTGCATCGTGTATAATACCTGTTGGCTTACGAGATGCACTCTGAGACTGAGACAAGCAGACGGAAAGACACACACAGGCAGACAGATAAGCAGAGTTAGACAGACATAAGCAGAGCTAGACAAACAGACAGACAGACAGATACAGACAGACAGACAGATACAGACAGACAGACAGATACAGACAGACAAGACAGATACAGACAGACAGACAGATACAGACAGACAGACAGATACAGACAGACAAGACAGATACAGACAGACAGACAGATACAGACAGACAAACAGATAGACAGACAGACAGCTATGTATGTATGTGTGTGTGTGTGTGTGTATGTGTGTGTGTGTGTGTGTGTGTACTCACCTACTCACCTAATTGTGGTTGCAGGGGTCGAGACTCAGCTCCTGGCCCCGCCTCTTCGCTGTCCGCTACTGGGTCTCTGCTCTCCCTGCTCCATGAGCTTTATCATACCTCGTCTTAAAACTATGTATGGTACCTGCCTCCACTATATCTTTCTCTAGACTATTCCACTTCCTGACTACTCTGTGGCTGAAGAAATGCTTCCTAACATCCCTTTGACTCATCTGAGTCTTCAGCTTCCAGGTGTGTCCCCTTGTTTCTGTGTTCCCTCTCTGGAACATCCTGTCACTGTCTACCTTGTCGATTCCCCGCAGTATTTTGTATGTCGTTATCATGTCTCCTCTGACCCTTCTTTCCTCCAGTGTTGTTAGTCCTATTTCCCTCAACCTTTCTTCATAGGACAGACCCCTGAGTTGTGGAACTAACCTTGTCGCAAACCTTTGCACTTTCTCTAGTTTCTTTACGTACTTGACCAGGTGTGGGTTCCAGACTGGTGCTGCATATTCTAGTATATGCCTGACGTACACGGTGTACAGTGTCTTGAACGATTCCTTGTTAAGGTAACGGAACGCTAATCTTAGGTTTGCCAGTCGCCCATATGCTGCCGCAGTTATCTGGTTGATGTGTGCCTCCGGAGACGTGCTTGGCGTTATACTCACCTCAAGGTCTTTCTCCTTTGCCGAGGTTTGTAGCCTTTGTCTGTCTAGCCTGTACTCTGTCAGCGGTCTTCTTTGCCCTTCTCCGATCTTCATGACTTTGCATTTGGTGGGATTGAAGCCAGTGCTAGACCAGATGTCAAGCTTGTCCAGGTCTGTTTGAAGTCCTGCTTGGTCTTCTGATGTGATTCTCCTCATTAATTTCACATCATCTGCGAACAGAGACACTGCTGAGTCTATCCCATCCGTCATGTCATTTACATATACCAAGAATAACACTGGTCCTAGGACTGACCCCTGCGGTACACCGTGTGTGTGTGTGTATACTCACCTAGTTGTACTCACCTAGTTGTGGTTGCAGGGGTCGAGTCAAAGCTCCTGGCCCCGCCTCTTCCCTGGTCGCTACTGGGTCACTCTCCCTGCGCAATGAGCTTTATCATACCTCTGCTTAAAGCTATGTATAGAGCCTGCCTCCACTACATCGCTTCCTAAACTATTCCACTTCCCGACAACTCTGTGACTGAAGAAATACTTCCTAACAACTCTGTGATTCATCTGAGTCTTCAACTTCCAACTGTGTCCCCTTGTTGTTGTGTCCCATCTCTGGAACATTCTGTCTCTGTCCACTTTGTCAATTCCTCTCAGTATCTTATATGTTCTTATCATGTCCCCCCTATCTCTCCTGTCCTCCAGTGTCGTCAGGTCGATTTCCCTTAACCTCCCCTCGTAGGACATACCCCTTAGCTCCGGGACTAGTCTTGTTGCAAACCTTTGCACTTTCTCGAGCTTCTTCACATGCTTGGCTAGGTGTGGGTTCCAAACTGGTGCTGCATACTCCAGTATGGGCCTAACGTACACAGTGTACAGGGTCTTGAACGATTCTTTATTAAGATGTCGGAATGCTGTTCTTAGGTTTGCTAGGCGCCCATATACTGCAGCAGTTATTTGGTTGATGTGCGCCTCAGGAGATGTTTCTGGTGTTATACTCACCCCAAGATCTTTTTCCTTGATTGAGGTTTGCAGTCTCTGGCCCCCTAGGCTGTACTCCATCTGCGGTCTTCTTTGCCCTTCCCCAATTTTCATGACTTTGCACTTGGTGTTGTTGAATTCCAAGAGCCAGTTGCTGGACCAGGCTTGCAGCCTGTCTAGATCCCTTTGTAGTTCTGCCTGGTCCTCGTCCGATTGAATTCTTCTCATCAACTTCACATCATCTGCAAACAGGGACACTTCGGAGTCTATTCCTTCCGTCATGTCGTTCACGAATACCAGAAACAGCACTGATCCCAGGACTGACCCCTGTGGAACCCAGCTCGTCACCGGCGCCCACTCTGACACCTCGCCACGTACCATGACTCGCTGCTGTCTTCCTGAGAGGTATTCCCTGATCCAATGTAGTGCCTTCCCTGTTACCCCTTCCTGGTCCTCCAGCTTCTGCACTAATCTCTTGTGTGGAACTGTGTCAAACGCCTTCTTACAATCCAAGAATATGCAATCTACCCACCCCTCTCTCTCTTGCCTTATTGCTGTCACCCTGTCGTAGAACTCCAGTAGGTTTGTGACACAGGATTTCCTTTCCCTGAAACCGTGTTGGCCGTCGTTGATAAGCTCATTCCTTTCTAGGTGCTCAACCACTCTTCTCCTGACTATCTTCTCCATGACCTTGCATACTATACATGTCAGTGACACTGGTCTGTAGTTTAGTGCTACGTTCCTGTCTCCTTTTTTAAAAATTGGAACTACATTTGTGTGTGTGTGTGTGTGTGTGTGTGTGTGTGTGTGTTAGTTGTGTATGTGTGTGTGTATGTGTGTGTGTGTGTATGTGTGTGTGTGTGTATGTGTGTGTGTGTGTGTGTGTGTGTGTGTGTGTGTGTGTGTGTACTCACCTAATTGTGGTTGCAGGGGTCGAGACTCAGCTCCTGGCCCCGCCTCTTCGCTGTCTGCTACTGGGTCTCTGCTCTCCCTGCTCCATGAGCTTTATCATACCTTGTCTTTAAACTATGTATGGTTCCTGCCTCCACTATATCTTTCTCTAGACTATTCCACTTCCTGACTACTCTGTGGCTGAAGAAATGCTTCCTAACATCCCTTTGACTCATCTGAGTCTTCAGCTTCCAGTTGTGTCCCCTTGTTTCTGTGTTCCCTCTCTGGAACATCCTGTCACTGTCTACCTTGTCAATTCCCCACAGTATTTTGTATGTCGTTATCATGTCTCCTCTGACCCTTCTTTCCTCCAGTGTTGTTAGTCCTATTTCCCTCAACCTTTCTTCATAAGACAGACCCCTGAGTTGTGGAACTAACCTTGTCGCAAACCTTTGCACTTTCTCTAGTTTCTTTACGTGCTTGACCAGGTGTGGGTTCCAGACTGGTACTGCATATTCTAGTATGGGCCTGACGTACACAGTATACAGTGTCTTGAACGATTCCTTGTGTATATGTGTGTGTGTACTCACCTAGTTGTACTCACCTAGTTGTGGTTGCAGGGGTCGAGACATAGCTCCTGGCCCCGCCTCTTCCCTGGCTGCTACTGGGTCACTCTCCCTAATAATAATAATAATAATAATAATAATAATTTTTATTTCAATGCATGTTACAAGTGTACAATGTTATTGGTAGTTACAAATATAATACAATTATAAAACTGTAATGCAAGGAGAGCCACTGGCATGCCATGGCATTAGGGGCAATTTATTCTAGAGACTTATTCACTAAGTACTTAATGCTAAAGAAATTGATTGAGTTTATTCTAGTTCTATATTATTTAAATTATTAAATGGTTATACATACTATTTAAAGACAATACAAGAGAATTTGGTTGAGTTTAATCTAGTTGTAGAATTTATTTCAAATTACAGTATGTTGATGCTATACTAGTATAATAACAATACTAGAAATAGTTTTTAGAGTTTCATCTAGGTATATATTTTATTTCAAATTAAGAAAATGATGATACTATAAGATTTTAAATGACAATATGATGATATGAGATTGCAACAAGTGTTAAGGAGGATGAACATATCAAAATGAGATCTTCTTAAGTAAAATAATATTGGGTTTGGAAGTTTGTTACAGTATGAGTATTTAGTATAGGGTGAGTAGGTGACTTTTGAGAAGAGTCTTGAATTGATTTTCCGACAAGGTTAACTTGATATTTACTGGTAATGAATTCCAGATTTTGGGGCCCTTTATGTGCATAGAATTTTTACATTGGTTAGTATGGACTCGGGTATGTCAAATAGTGATCTGTGTCTTGTGTCATGTTCGTGGGACCTATTAAAGTTGTTGAGGAGAATTCTGAGCGCAGGGTTAATATTAGCATGTAGAGTTTTATGTATGTAGAAGGCACATGAATAGGTATGAATATTTTTTATGGTGAGTAGTTTTAAGGTTCTGAATATAGGTGGAGTATGCTGTCTAGAGTGGGAATTTGTTATCATCCTGACTGCAGCCTTTTGCTGGGTTATGAGTGGTCTAAGGTGATTTAATGTTGTTGAGCCCCATGCACAGATTCCATAGGTGAGATAAGGGTAGATAAGAGAATGATATAGTGCAATGAGAGCTGGTTGAGGCACATAATAGCGTATCTTAGATAATATACCTACTGTCCTTGAGATTTTCATACCTCTTCTTAAAGCTGTGTATGGAACCTGCCTCCACTACATCGCTTCCCAAGCTATTCCACTTCCCGACTACTCTGTGACTGAAGAAATACTTCCTAACATCCCTGTGATTCATCTGAGTCTTCAACTTCCAACTGTGTCCCCTTGTTGCTGTGTCCCATCTTTGGAACATTCTGTCTCTGTCAACCTTGTCAATTCCTCTCAGTATTTTATATGTCGTTATCATGTCCCCCCTATCTCTCCTGTCCTCCAGTGTCGTCAGGTCGATTTCCCTTAACCTCTCCTCATAGGACATACCCTTAGCTCCGGGACTAGTCTTGTTGCAAACCTTTGCACTTTCTCTAGTTTCTTTACGTGCTTGGATAAATGTGGGTTCCAAACTGGTGCTGCATACTCCAGTATGGGCCTAACGTACACAGTGTACAGGGTCCTGAACGATTCTTTATTAAGATGTCGGAATGCTGTTCTTAGGTTTGCTAGGCGCCCGTATGCTGCAGCAGTTATTTGGTTGATGTGCGCCTCAGGAGATGTGCCTGGTGTTATACTCACCCCAAGATCTTTTCCTTGATTGAAGTTTGTAGTCTCTGGCCCCTAGACTGTACTCCGTCTGCGGTCTTCTTTGCACTTCCCCAATCTTCATGACTTTGCACTTGGTTGGGTTGAACTCCAGGAGCCAATTGCTGGACCAGGCTTGCAGCCTATCCAGATCCCTTTGTAGTTCTGCCTGGTCCTCTTCCGATTGAATTCTTCTCATCAACTTCACATCATCTGCAAACAGGGACACTTCGGAGTCTATTCCTTCCGTCATGTCGTTCACAAACACCAGAAACAGCACCGGTCCTAGGACTGACCCCTGTGGAACCCCACTCGTCACCGGCGCCCACTCTGACACCTCGCCACGGACCATGACTCGCTGCTGTCTTCCTGAGAGGTATTCCCTGATCCATTGTAGTGCCTTCCCTGTTATCCCTGCCTGGTCCTCCAGGTTCTGCACTAATCTCTTGTGTGGGACTGTGTGTGTGTGTGTGTGTGTGTGTGTGTGTGCGTGCGTGCGTGCGTGCGTGCGTGTGTGTGTGTGTGTGTGTGTGTGGACATCTAAATTTGCTGAGTCAGGGTAAGGCAGCTGTCAAAATGACATATTATACCATTACTCACCACCCCCACACTGCCTGTCAACCTGTCAACACAAAAGGGGACCCCGTCTTCTTCCCCACAACCTCCTTCCTTTCCTTCATACCTACCTTCCTTTCTTTATGCCTTCCTTTCTTACATATTTCCTTCCTTCCTCTCATCTCTTCCTTCCTTTCTTCCTTCATTCCTTCCTTTATTTCTTCCTTCCTTTCTTACTTCTTTTGTTCCTTCCTTCCTCTCATCTCTTCCTTCCTTCCTTTCTTTCTTAATTCCTTCCTTCTTCCTTTCCTCCTTCTTTCCTTCCTTCCTCTCATCTCTTCTTTCCTTCCTTCCTCTCATCTCTTCTTTCCTTCCTTCCTCTCATCTCTTCCTTCTTTCCTTACTTTCTTTCTTCCTTCCTTCCTTCTGGTATCCTGGTCATTTCTTTCGGTCACAAACTCCTCAAAACCATGAAATTTATCTTCAGAGACACTTCCATCTGTGTTAGAACTATCATTGAGGAAGAGAACAGTCCCAGATGCACCAAGGAGTCAGATAATTCTTACCACTAGGCATGCTGAACAAGGACTACTGAAATGGCGTTCCCACAATGCACCACTGGCTGCCTGATTTTTTAATACTGCGCACACTGACCACACAGACCCATTCTATCACATGTAGGCCTACGAGCTTTCTCCTGCTTGATTTGAGGCCGCTAGAATTTAGGCGTATAGATACGTCCGAAACAGTGGCTCGTAAGACGTATATATACGAACGAAACAGTCAAAGTAAGTTAAGTAAGTTAAGCGATTATTCGATAGAAAATAACGACAAGAAACTTAACTTCTACAATGTTTGAGGAATAGTATAGGGACACTGACAAGAGCGCCGCCCTCTGCCACCATCTCCAATGTATGTAAGTGTAAGTATTTCTTATTTATATAAGTGTGAATATTTCTTATTTATAAATTAAAGTGTAAATATTTCTTATTTATAAATTAAAGTGTAAATGTTTCTTAGTTATAAATTATGCACATTGTTTTGTGTGAATAGTGGTGATGGCCTGCTGCTGCCACCCACCACGGCTTATGGTCAGTGGCCCTTATACCCAACAACAACACCAACACACTCCACCAGTCCTTAAGATAAGATAAGATTTCTTCAGATTTTTTATTCATTCTAGAGTTTATATCATATTTCTATGTTATTAATATTGTTTATTATGTCATTAGATGAATTGTGCTAGATAAATAAGCTGTAGAGTTGATATTATTGTCATACTGAAAGACTATTTTGTCCTGCCTCCAAACAAACTCTCATACGCCAACAAGAGTCTTCAATAAAGGTAAAACTTAGTGCTTTATATTTATTTCTCATTGTTTTCTGTATGTAAAACTATAATATTTATTCTTTAAAAAAATTAATTTTTGGTGAAAATTTTTGGGTGTAAACGGATTAATTGTACTTACAATATTTCTTATGGGAAATAAGGTTTCGACTTACGTATTTTTCGTGTTAAGTACTAGCTCCTGGAACGGATTAATTACGTTAGTCGAGGGACCACTGTACAGCTTCCTGCAACTAAGAAGAAATGGGCTCAGAAGAGATGTGTTGTCTGTGCACAAACAAAACGACGGCAACAAAGACGCAAAGACACTCGGTTTATGTGCGAGGAATGTAAGATACCACTGTGCATGATACCTTGTTTCAAGGACTTCCACAGGCTTCAGCAGTTCTAGAAACATGTCCAGTGACTGTACATATGTAAATATGTATGTAATAGAACATTAGTAATGTGGAAAATATTGGTATTTTCCGAAAGTTTAGTTTCATCAAAGTGAAGTTCTTGCCCCCTAATACCACTCCTCTCCTCCAGCCCATGGACCAGCAGGTCATGTCAAATTTAAAAAAACTGTACACCAAAGCAATGTTTCAAAGATGCTTTGACATAACCTCGGACACTGAGTTGGAGTATTATGTAGATATTTTATCAGCTCCCTCGGTGCCCTGGTGATGGACCAGGTGATTTTGCTCCTTTAACGGCCTGGTGATGGACCAGGTGCTTCGGCTCCCTCAGTGCCCTGGTGATGGACCAGGTGCTTCGGCTCCCTCAGTGCCCTGGTGATGGACCAGGTGATTCTGCTCCTTCAGTGCCCTGGTGATGGACCAGGTGATTCTGCTCCTTCAGTGCCATGGTGATGGACCAGGTACTTTGGCTCATTCAGTGCCCTGGTGATGGACCAGGTGCTTTGGCTCCCTCAGTGCCCTGGTGATGGACCAGGTGCTTAGGCTCATTCAGTGCCCTGGTGATGGACTAGGTGCTTCGGCTTCCTCAGTACCCTGGTGATGGATCATGTGCTTCGGCTCTTTCAGTGCCCTAGTGATGGACCAGGTACTTCAGCTCCTTTGATGCTCTTGTGGTGGACCAGGTGCTTCAGCTCCTTCAGTACCCTATTTTATAGTGCCCTGATTATCAAAGCATATTCCTTGGATGGAGTAGATGGGTTGGGTAGGAGTTTTTGTTTGTGGGATTGGTTATGGGTTTTAGGGGGACCTACCTAGTGTGGACCAGTTGGCTTGCTGCAGTGTTCCTTATTTCTGTGTTGTTGTGAGTGAGAAGAGTTGGATTTAAACGGGACTTGCACAATGGTCGGGGGAAGGGGAGGGTGTTGTCGGGGCTTGTTGCTTGGATGGTGATGGGGATGGGATGGACAAATATTTTTATTGGTGGATTGCTTTTGACATGGACCTGCCAAGTATGGGCCAGTAGGCCTGTTGCAGTGTTCCTCCTTTCTTATGTTCTTATATCCTCCATTGCATAAACCATATAGAGAAGGCTTGGGAGGAAGTGAGCTCCAGGACTTTGAACTCTGCTTGGAAAAAATTGTGGCCAGACTGTATCCCAGAGAGGGATTTTGAAAGGTTTTGGGGCTGAGCCTCAGGACCCTGAGCCTGTTGTGGAAAAAATTGTGGCACTGGGGAAGTCCATGGGGTTAGAGGTTAGTAGCGAGGATGTGGAAGAGTTGGTGGAGGACCACAATGAAGAGCTAACCACTGCAGATCTGTAAGAGCTTCATCTGTAACAGCAACAGACCACAGCTCGGGAAATTGCTTCAGACGAGGAGGAGGAAGAGAGATGGAAGACGTTGCCTTCTTCAAAGATTAAGGAGATTTGTGCCAAGTGGACTGATGTGCAAAGATTTATGGATCATTTTCACCCTGACAAAGCTGTTGCAGGCCATGTTGGCAACATGTACAATGACAATGTGGTGTCCCATTTCAGGCAAGTTTTAAAGAAATGCCAGACACAGAGCTCTCTGGACAGTTATTTTGTGAGACAGGGGTCCAGTGACTCAAGCTGGTCCTAGTGGCATTAAAAAACAAAGAATGGAAGTAACCCCGGCAAAGGACTTGGTACCTGAGGTCTTTATGGAAGGGGATTCCCCTTCCAAACAATAAAAATACTTCCATCCTCTCCCCTCCTCCCGTCTTCCACACATCAACAACTCTTCAATAAAGGTAAGTGTCATGTTTTTTTTTTTTTATTCTTCATGTCTCATTGTTTTCTGTGTAATTGTGTATATTTGATGTACAAAAATATTTTATTTCAATACTTTTGGGTGTCTGGAACGGATTAATTGAATTTCCATTATTTCTTATGGGGAAAATAGATTCAGAGTTCGTAATATTCGGTGTTAGTAACTCCCTCTGGAACGGATTAATTACGAACACCGGGGGTCCACTGTATATGGAAAAGGCATACAGATCAACTCATGCCAAGTTTTAGGAGTGATGGAGAGCAAACACTTATCCCAACAGTACAAGAAGTTGTAAGGAGTGGGTTGGTAATTCCAGGCCAATATAGAGACTAGGCACCTTCATGGTCAGAGAAACTGCCAACAATATCTTGAAGTTTAGGGGGGAAAGAATGTAAGGTGCTGAGATCAGTAAGAGAATCAAATCCTATGTTTGGAATTCTGTTTATGTTCAATCGTCTATAGATGCTGTCGTGTCGATTGTGTGGTGTTTTTGTTTGAGTGCCTTTAGGAAAGTACACTATTATTGTTACTCTGACTTTGATTCCCCTCTACTACCACAACAATTCTTATCCTCATATATGTAAATGAATGGTTCAGAGAACCGACAAGTTGATAAATTAAGACATATGCAACACTATGTGTTGCATATGTGTTTAATTTATCCTCATATAGTTGCATTCATAATTAAGATTTAAAAAGATAACCTACCTGCCTGTTTGTTTTTGTTTGTCATTAAGTAATGTTACCAAGGTTTATACCGTCATTAAGTAATACCATTGTAAACATGTACCTATGCTTGTTTCTCAAATTCAGCAACTCCCATTTCCTCTGAGTTAGTTGTATTATTTTTCAGATTAAATTTATACTTAGAACTCTCTCAAGGTAACTCCAGGTAATAAATTAACTATGAAACTATTACTGCATGTAGTCGCTGCTTTGAGAATTTGAGTTCAAGATTAGAATGTCTTTTACAGTAATTTTATTTTGACACAAGTACACATAAGTACAATTATCATACATAGTGTAAATTACCTAAGATAACCCCAAAATAAGTCAAAGTGACATATTTCCACTGGGGTCCTTGGACCCCATAAACTTAATAATAATAATAATAATATTTTATTTCATTGCAAGTTTACAGCGAGATTTTGTAATTACAATATAGAATTGAAGTGCAAAGAGAACCACTATCATGCCATGGCATTATTGGCATTACTAGATTATAACCCAAATTAATTTTTTGAGTTCTTGTACTGAACTGACCTCAGGGTCATGAAATAAATGTCATCTAATGTGCAAAATAGTACCTATTATGTTAGCTAATGTCATCTAATGTGAAAGATAGTACCTATAAACTTATTAAACTATAAATCAACTAATTATTTCTTATAATTATGTACAATGATATGCCCTTGTAATCTTAAGTTAGGTTTATACTTGTTCTTAAAACTAATGACTAACTCTTCTGACATACAAGTTTATTTCAGCTTGATAATAATAATAAACTTGTATGTCAGAAGATTTAGTCATTAGTTTTAAGTAAAAGTTTCAAATGGCTGAAAAGACTAGGAGCCTAAAAGACAGGTCAATACTGAAGAGTTGAGGCCAGGAGCTGAGCATCAACCCCCACCATCACCAGGAGAGCACCAAGTGAAAGTTGAAGCAAAACATGCAAAGGAAAATGTCTTCCCCACCAAAATGTTTGGTAAAACTTACTAAGTAATACTTATTTCAAAGTTATCCCTCAAGTATCATGTAAGAAAATAACGTCCAAAAACCTGAGAAGAATCTTGAGATAAGTAAAGAACATGATCGTCGAGAAGTAAACAAACCAATATGGCCAATGAAACACCAATGTATATTTCACATTTTCTGACACCATTGTAAAATTTTGCCATATTACACTTATATACAGCCATTCCTTCTTACCTCATTAATCAGTGACTTAAGATTAAGTCGTGAAAATTATTTATTTCATGTTTTTTTTGGTGGGACAAAGGTGTGATTGTCCTGGTGTGAGGAGGATCCTGACGTGGTGAGGCCGTCACAATGGAGGGCTATCCTACACCAGCTGCATATTCTTGTTGTACTGTAGTCCCTCTTCTTGTACTCCAGTCCTCTTCTTGTACTCCAGTCCCTCTTCTTGTACTCCAGTCCCTCTTCTTGTACTGTAGTTCCTCTTGTTGTACTCCAGTCCCTCTTCTTGTACTCCAGTCCCTCTTCTTGTACTGTAGTTCCTCTTGTTGTACTCCAGTCTCTCTTCTTGTACTGTAGTCCCTCTTGTTGTACTCCAGTCCCTCTTCTTGTACTGTAGTCCCTCTTGTTATACTCCAGTCCATCTTGCTGTACTGTAGTCCTTCTTGTTGTACTACAGTCCCTTTTGTTGTATTGTAGTCTCTCTTGTTGTACCCCAGTCCCTCTTGTTGTAGTCCAGTCCCTCTTGTTGTACTGCAGTCGCTCTTGTTGTACTCTAGTCCCTCTTGTTGTAATGCAGTCGCTCTTGTTGTACTCCAGTCCCTCTTGTACTGTAGTTCCTCTTGTACTGTAGTTCCTCTTGTTGTAGTACTGGAAATAGATGGTATAAAATACCGACACAATGGAAAAATAAACACATAAGCAGTATAATGTGATCCTTTATTGACAACGTTTCGCCCACGCAGTGGGCTTTATCGAGTCACAGACAGATCTACCTGGAAAATGAGTAATATGAATATATATAGGATATAGTCAGGTGGAGAATGCTGGGTCAGGTGGAGAAAGCTGCATGTGACAGTCTAAAAAGTAGTGTGATAGTTTAAAACCTTGTGTGACTTAAAGATCTGTGGCAAGTAAGGCAACAGCGGCACTTCTCCGCTCCATGGAATATTACCCCATTCCAAACTACCATCCCTCCATTTTCCCCCAAACTACTTCTTAAATCACAACCAAAGCTTCGCCTTGAAGCCAAACATGATGCCTTAAACTGTATTGATAATTTAGCCAAACAGCACACTCTCTCACAAATTATTTACGTTGATGGTTCTGTTCACCAATCCACTGGTGCAGCTGGTAGTGCTGCTGTTGTCATACAGAGTGATGGCTCTCCTAAAGAAATTGGAGCACGCATCAATAACTGGGCCTCTACCCTTCAGACAGAACTGTTTGCCATACTCCTTGCACTCAAATGCGTCCATGTATCTAACATAAGAACATAAGAAAGGAGGAACACTGCAACAGGCCTACTGGCCCATACTTGGCAGGTCCATATCAAAACCAACCCACCAACAAAAATATTTGTGCAACCCATCCCCATCGCTATCCAAGCAAGAAGCCCCTACAACACCCCTCCCCCCCCCCCAACAACTGTGCAAGTCCCGTTCAAATCCAACCCCAAAGGACCCCAATGGAAATAAGTCACTCTGTCTGACTTTTTTGGGTTATCCTAGGTTCTCTACACATATGCTGCTATGTATGATAATGTATGTAAATGTATTTGTGTATACCTGAATAAACTTACTTACTTACTTACTTACCCTCTCACTCACAAGAACACAGAAATAAGGAACACTGCATCAAGCCAACTGATCCACACTAGGCAAAACCCAAAACCAATCCCACAAACAAAAACTCCTACCCAACCCACCTACTCTATCCATGGAATATGCTTTGATAATCAGGGCACTATAAAATAGGGTACTGAAGGAGCTGAAGCACCTGGTCCATCACCAGGGCACTGAATATGCCGAAGCACATGATCTATCACCAGGGCGTTGAAGGAGCTGAAGCACCTGGTCCATCACCAGGGTACTGAGGGAGCCGAAGCACCTGGTCCATCACTAGGGTGCTGAGGGAGCCGAAGCACCTGGTCCATCACCAGGGTACTGAAGGAGCCGAAGCACCTGGTCCATCACCAGGGTACTGAAGGAGCCGAAGCACCTGGTCCATCACCAGGGTACTGAAGGAGCCGAAGCACCTGGTCCATCATTACGGTACTGAGGGAGCAGAAGCACCTGGTCCATACTCTCTCACTCATGTATTTATCCAACCTAAATTTCAAACTTCCCATGGTTTTAGCTTCGATTACCCTACTAGGCAGACCGTTCTACTCATCAACTACCCTATTACCAAACCAGTACTTCCCTATATCCTTTCTAAATCTAAACTTATCTAACTTGAATCCATTATCATGGGTTCTATCTTGGAGGGATATCCTCAAAGCCTTATTTATATCCACTAAGTTCTACGTTATTTAACTTATAAGTGCTAGGGTTTTGGATACTCACGAGCTTCAAAACCTTGCATTTATCTACATTGAACTGCATCTAACACTTTTTTGACCAGGAATTGAGTTTGTCTAAATCCTCCTCTAGTTCCGTGACATCTACTTTAGTATCAATTATTCTACCTATCTTCGTGTCATCGGCGAATTTGATCATATCTCTAGTAATTCCTTCATCAAGGCCTAAGACTGATCCCTGTGGAAAGCCACTTGTTGCAGATCCCCACTCGGATTTAACCCCATTTATGATAAATTAGACACATATGTTCCTCAATAAAGATACCCAAGTGTTGCATATGTGTCTAATTTATCAACTTGTCGGTTCTCTGAACAATTCATCTAAACCCCATTTATGCATACTCTTTGCTTTCTGTTCGTGAGCCATGACTCGACCCATGACAGCACTTTTCTCCAAATGAACAATATCGAATTCTTTATCATGATCAACAGCTTTACTGAAGCTAGTAAATTAGTTAGGCCCCTCGTGAATTCATGCTGAGAATCCTTAATCAAATTATGCTTATCAAGATGGTTTCTTTTGATAAATTAGACACATGTGCAACACTTGGGTATGTTCATTGAAGAAACGTTTCGCCACACTGCGGCTTCATCAGTCCATTCAAAGGAGAATGGTGAAGAACATGAAGAGATTGAGGTAATCAGTACCTCAGCCTTGAGTCGATGTAATCAGTCCATCAATCTTGAAGAGAATACAGATTACATCGACTCAAAACTGAGGGACTGATTACTTCAAACTCCTCCTTTGTATGGTCTGATGAAGCCACTGTGTGGCGAAACGTTTCCTCAATAAAGATACCCAAATGTTGCACACGTGTCTAATTTATCAACTTGTCGGTCCTTTGAACCATTTATCTACATGGTTTCTTATAATATCAGCTATAATTGACTCTAGTAACTTGCCTAACATTGAGGTTAGGCTTATTGGGCGGAATTTTGACGGTAACGACTTGTACCCTGCTTTAAAAATAGGAATAGCTCGACAGAATTACGTTAGTCATCTTCCGCATCTCTAGCATAACACCAGTTTGGATTGATGAGTTAAACAAACTCGTTAGTAGCAGACTGAGCTCAAACTTGCATTCCTAAAGAACCCTTCAATACAGTTCGTCGTTACCCATTACCTGGTGACTTATTTTGTTTAAGCTCGTCTAATTGTTTGATAATCATATCTAAGGTGACTGCAATACTAATTAATTTGCTATCTTGAGGGCCTTATTTGAATACGTATTGATTGTTGATATATATATTTATGTCTTGTGAGAAAACCGACAGAAACATGTTTGATGAAAATTAGACACATGTGCAACATCTGGGTATCTTCATTGTAGATGTTTCGCCATCCAGTGGTTTTATCAATACAAATTCAAAGACGTGAATGAAAGACAGAAGAACTAAATACAAAAGATGAGGTAATCAGTCCCTCAGCCTTGTGGTGGTTTATTGACAACGTTTCGCCCACACAGTGGGCTTTATCAAGTCACAAACAAATCTACCTGGATGAAAGGAATGGAAATATAAACGTTGTCAATAAAGGATCACATTATACTGTTTAAGTGTTTAAATTTCCATTGTGTCCGTATTTTATACCATTTATTTCCTTATGTTGGATAGCGACGAAGAAGTTTCTTGGCAAGGGATTCAGCTATGTTATAGAAGCCGTTGTTCTAATTGAAGTTGTTGGATATACAGATAAGTGATGATTCCAGGATTCTTCGTGAAGATTCTGAATCTTCACACCAACTTTAAGGCTAATTATCTCATCTTTTGTATATAGTTCTTCTATCTTACATTTATGTCGTTGTATTTGTATTGATAAATCCACTGGATGGCGAAACGTCTACAATAAAGACACCCAGATGTTGCACATTTGTCTAATTTTTAACTTGTCGGTATTGTATACCATTCATATACAGATATAAATTTAAAAAAGAGAACAGACATAGTTTTTAGCGGTCCTGTTTTTCCATACTTCTGTCTTGTACACTTGAAAGAATTCTTTTGGATTTCTTTGATTCTCTAGTTACTTTAATTTCATAGACGTGTTCAGCCTTCCTAATTCCATCTTTTAAAATTAGTAGATAGGTCAGAAGTTTTTTCAAGTGAAGAAATACTGAAATCCCTTAACCAACATTATGTTGAAGTGTACATAAATAAAGTTCTGAGGATAAATCTCAAAGAAAAAACAAATTTAAATTTGTATTAATGTTGGTAAAAAGTACACAATAAAATATCGCATTATTTGCACTTGTGTCCTTTTACCCAACAAGTTTAGATTTAGAGAGAATACCGGAAAGTACTGGTGTAGTCAATGAGTGGAACCGTCTGCCTAGTAGGAGTCATTGAACCCCCGGGTAGCTTCAGATGTAGGGTAGATAAATACATGATTGTCAGTGGGTTTAGGCTGATGGAGGATCTGCTGCACGTATAATATTCATTCCACAGGGGTTAATTAGAGTAAATACATAAATTATTAATTTTTATTAGATAAAAAGAAAGACATTACTAATACAAATAACAATTAATGCCGCTGTAAATTATTCTTGGGAGCCATAAAGATGGACGGTGTCATCTTTAATAGGCAGCTTAGATTTCTGAGCAAAATGGTTCTTTATCATTCCGTGTCCATTCTTAAAGAAATCAAGCCCTTTTACTTTAGATTTCTGAGCGAAATGGTTCTTTATCAGTCCGTGTCCATTCTTAAAGAAATCAAGCCCTTTCGATGCAAGGTCTTCTTTGAATTTCTCTAGCTTTTCAATCGAGTCAAACTTGTTGAGATGTTCTGTTTTATGAGGGATACAACTACTTGCAGTTTGGAAGGCAGTAGTCTTCAAAGTCTTCGTTATATCGAAAGTCAAATAGTGGGCGATAGTGGACGTCACATAGACGCTGCTGGTTTTTGATACGTTGATTGTTTTGTAAAATGGTACTTTTGTCGTCTTAGTAACGTAACGTTTGTCGGTAGTAATGCAAATCCTTGTCCTGAACATCGTGTCGGTCAGCTCATCGGTATGAGTTATGGTGGTAGTTCTTGTTGAAAAAGTAGTTGTTGTCGAGGTTTTGTAAGTCACTTTAACATTGTTAAGCTTTATTCGACAGGTTTCTGCAACTAGACTTGTTGTGGTAAGAGTTTCTTCAACAGGCACGAAGATTGTTGACGTGAGGGAAAGTGTGTGAGTCAAAATCGAATGTTCCGGATACGAAGTAATTGTCTTTCTCACATACACTGTAGACGGAAGCAGTACTGTCTTAGTAATGTTTATTTCTTGATATTGGTAATCCAATATATAGTGCGTTGCGGTTGATGTAAAAATTTCGACATCGGTCTCCGTTACCGTGACTGTTTCAACAGTGTCAGTACAAGTCTGGAGAGGAGCAATGTGACCTTTATCGGAGAGGGCCACAGCAAGCAGGCAGCAGATCAAATAGATTCTCAACATTCTGAAAAATTATCTTCAGGAGCGTTGTAGCAATCTTCGTAGTCAACTGAGTAATGGGACAAAACGCAAGAATGTCGGGTATTTATAGAAAGACGAAGGTGAGGTGTGATTACCAGGAAGCATGAACTCATGCACATATATTGGGCACGTCCTTTTCATACGCAACATTTCTCGTATTTATTTTTTTTTTTTTTTATTAACACATCGGCCGATTCCCACCAAGGCAGGGTGGCCCGAAAAAGAAAAACTTTCATCATCATTCACTCCATCACTGTCTTGCCAGAAGGGTGCTTTACACTACAGTTATAAAACTGCAACATTAACACCCCTCCTTCAGAGTGCCGGCACTGTACTTCCCATCTCCAGAACTCAAGTCAGGCCTGCCGGTTTCCCTGAATCCCTTCATAAATGTTACTTTGCTCACACTCCAACAGCACGTCAAGTATTAAAAACCATATGCCTCCATTCACTCCTATCAAATACGCTCACATGCTTGCTGGAAGTCCAACCCCCTCGCACACAAAACTTCCTTTACCCCCTCCCTCCAACCTTTCCTAGGCCGACCCCTACCCCGCCTTCCCTCCACTACAGATTTATACACTCTCGAAGTCACTCTGTCTCGTTCCATTCTCTCTACATGTCCAAACCACCTCAACAACCCCTCCTCAGCTCTCTGGACAATCGTTTTGGTAATCCGCACCTCCTCCTAATTTCCAAACTCCGAATTCTCTGCATTATATTCACACCACACATTGACCTCAGACATGACATCTCCACTGCCTCCAGCCTTCTCCTCGTTGCAACATTCATCACCCATGCTTCACACCCATATAAGAGCGTTGGTATAACTATACTCTCATACATTCCCTCTTTACTTCCATGGACAAGGTTCTTTGTCTCCACAGACTCCGAAGTGCTCCACTCACCCTTTTCCCTCATCAATTCTATGATTCACCTCATCCTTCATAGACCCATCCGCCGACATGTCCACTCCCAAATATCTGAATACATTCACCTCCTCCATACTCTCTCCCCCAATCTGATATCCAATCTTTCGTCACCTATTCTTTTTGTTATCCTCATCACCTTACTCTTTCCTATATTCACTTTCAATTTTCTTCTTTTACACACCCTACCAAATTCATCCACCAACCTCTGCAGCTTCTCTTCAGAATCTCCCAAAAGCACAGTGTCATCAGCAAAAGCAACTGTGACAACTCCCACTTTGTATTTGCTTCTTTATCTTTTAGACCAACACCTTTTGCCAAGACCCTTGCATTCACTTCTCTTACAACCCCATCTATAAATATATTGAACAACCACGGTGACATCACACATCCTTGTCTAAGGCCCACTTTTACTGGGAAATAGTCCCTTCCCTCCTACACACTCTAACCTGAGCCTCACTATCCTCATAAAAACTCTTCACTGCTTTCAGTAACCTTCCTCCTATTCCATACACCTGCAACATCTGCCACATGGCCCCCTATCTACCCTATCATACGCCTTTTCCAAATCCATAAATGCCACAAAAACATCTTTACCCTTATCCAAATACTGTTCACCTATATGTTTCACTGTAAACACTTGGTCTACACACCCCTACCTTTCCTAAAGCCCCTTGTTCATCTGCTATCCTGCTTTCTGTTTTACTCTTAATTCTTTCAATAATAACGCTACCATACACTTTACCAGGTACACTCAACAGACTTATTCCCTATAATTTTTGCACTCTCTTTTGTCCCCTTTGCCTTTATACAAAGGAACAATACACGCTCTCTGCCAATCCCTAGGTACCTTACCCTCTTCCATACATTTATTAAATAATAGCACCAACCACTCCAAAATTATATCCCCACCTGCTTTTAACATTTCTATCTTTATCCCATCAATCCCAGCTGCCTTACCCCCTTTCATTCTACCCACTGCTTCACGAACTTCCCCTACACCCACAACTGGCTCTTCCACACTCCTACAAGATGTTATTCCTCCTTGCCCTACACACGAAATCACAGCTTCCCTGTCTTCATCAACATTTAACAAATCCTCAAAATATTCTCTCCATCTTCCCGATACCTCTAACTCTCCATTTAATAACTCTCCTCTCCTATTTTTAACTGTCAAATCCATTTGTTCTCTAGGCTTCCTCAACTTATTAATCTCATTCCAAAACTTTTTCTTATTTTCAACAAAATTTGCTGATAACATCTCACCCACTCTCTCATCTGCTCTCTTTTTACATTGCTTCACCACTCTTTTAACCTCTCTTTTTCTCTCCATATACTCTTCCCTCCTTGCATCACTTCTACTTTGTAAAAACCTCTCATATGCTAACTTTTTCTCCCTTACTACTCTCTTTACATCATCATTCCACCAATCGCTCCTCTTCCCTCCCGCACCCACTCGCCTGTAACCACAAACTTCTGCTGAACACTCTAACACTACATTTTTAAATCTACTTCATACATTTTCGACCCCAATTCCTACACTCTCACTAGCCCATCTATCCTCCAATAGTTGTTTATATCTTACCCTAACTGCCTCCTCTTTTAGTTTATAAACCTTCACCTCTCTTTTACTTACTGATTCTATTTTCCTTGTATCCCATCTACCTTTTACTCCCACTGTAGCTATAACTAAAAAGTGATCTGATATATCTGTAGCCCCTCTATAAACATGTACATCCTGAAGTCTACTCAACAGTCTTTTATCTACCAATACATAGTCTAACAAACTACTGTCATTACGCCCTACATCATATCTCGTATTTGTAGATTATAAATTACCTATAAGAACATAAGAATGGAGGAACACTGCAGAAGGCCTACTGGCCCATATAAGGCATGTCCTTATCAAAACCACCACTACCTAAGAATTTACTCCAGTACTCACGACACCAATCAAACCCAGCCCCTCCCATTCATATATTTGTCCAATCTCTTTTTAAAGCCACCCAAGGTCCTAGCCTCTATCACCCTACTCGGAAGATTGTTCCACGCATCCACAACTCTGTTCGAAACCCAGTACTTGCCTATGTCCGTTCTAAATCTAAATTTATCCATGTTAACTTCAACGGTCAATTTTTGTAATCGTCACCAACATTTTTGCTAAACCAGAACATCCCGTTTTTCTTTCTGAATCGGAATTTATCCAGCTTGAATCAACGTCTTTCCTTCAATAGATGGTAACATTGGTAGAAAGAACATAAGAAAGAAGGATGTACAAGAATGGTATACAATACCGACAATATGAAATTAAGACACATGTGCAACATCTGGGTATCTTTATAGTAGACGTTCGCCATCCAGTGGCTTTATCAATTCAAAATTCTGTATTGATAAAGCCACTGGATGGCGAACGTCTACTATAAAGATACCCAGATGTTGCAATGAGTCTTAATTTAAAGAAAGAAGGATGTACAAACTATGATCTATTTGTCAAGTATTAAGTAACGGCTTGACAAAGCTCCTGGACACCGAAACGTTACCACAATAAAATGTCACATTAGTTGCATTTGTGTTATTTTACTTAACATAGTATTAAGTAGTCTGCAACCCAATAAATTTAGTCTGCCCGCATGATAGTCGCTCTCTTTGCACTGTAAATCATTATTGTAATTACACACTGTAAACTATCTATGTCAATCGCATTGTAAACTTGCAAAGAAATATAAATTTTGAATTTGAAGACCTACTGGCCCATACAAGGCAGGTCCTTATCAAGACCACCACTACCCAAGAGTTTACTCCCTTATCCACGACACTAATCAAACATAGCCCCTACCACTCATAAGAACATAAGAAAGGAGGAACACTGCAGGTCCTTCACAAATCCAACCCACTAACAGAATAAATGATTGGTTGGCTCTAGGCATGTGTAGATAAATTAAAATTGTTTGGTTCAAAATTCAGTATTTGCTGATAGACACTGAATAATTTTATCATGCGTTTTTGAGAACTGATGCAATATTATAAATTTAAATACTTTTTCCACATCGTTGATACTATTGTAATTTATTTTCGACAAGAAAAGACACTCTCCTGTTATTTGATGAAAACCAGTTTGATAAATAAAATACGAACAATTTGGAAAACACGTTTTTTTCGTAGGAGAGAAAATTTTGTGAAATTTAAAGAGTATATCCATAAAATTTTTCTTATAAATATTATTAAATATGTGGCATTAGAATATCCGGGTATATTCACATAGATGTGTATGCACCTCTCCTCCTTCCTAAAAACTTACTTACCAAACCTCTGGTTAAAGAACACTGAATTTATGTCTCTCAATTGAACCTGCCTCGCATGGGCCAGTAGGCCTGCTGCAGTGTTCCTTCTTTCTTATGTTCTTATCCAACCAATAAGCTTTGATAAACCATACTCACGTGCAAGTCTCACTCAAATCCAAACTCTCTCACTCATGTGTTTATCCAACCTAAATTTCAAACTTCCCGTGGTTTTAGCTTCGATTACCCTACTAGGCAGACCGTTCTACTCATCAACTACCCTATTACCAAACCAGTACTTCCCTATATCCTTTCTAAATCTAAACTTATCTAACTTGAATCCATTATCGTGGGTTCTATCTTGGAGGGATATCCTCAAAGCCTTATTTATATCCACTAAGTTCTACGTTATTTAACTTATAAGTGCTAGGGTTTTGGATACTCACGAGCTTCAAAACCTTGCATTTATCTACATTGAACTGCATCTAACACTTTTTTGACCAGGAATTGAGTTTGTCTAAATCCTCCTCTAGTTCCGTGACATCTACTTTAGTATCAATTATCCTACCTATCTTCGTGTCATCGGCGAATTTGATCATATCTCTAGTAATTCCTTCATCAAGGCCTAAGACTGATCCCTGTGGAAAGCCACTTGTTGCAGATCCCCACTCAGATTTTACCCCATTTATGATAAATTAGACACATATGTTCCTCAATAAAGATATCCAAGTGTTGCATATGTGTCTAATCTATCAACTTGTCGGTTCTCTGAACAATTCATCTAAACCCCATTTATGCATACTCTTTGCTTTCTGTTCGTGAGCCATGACTCGACCCATGACAGCACTTTTCTCCAAATGAACAATATCGAATTCTTTATCATGATCAACAGCTTTACTGAAGCTAGTAAATTAGTTAGGCCCCTCGTGAATTCATGCTGAGAATTCTTAATCAAATTATGCTTATCAAGATGGTTTCTTTTGATAAATTAGACACATGTGCAACACTTGAGTATGTTCATTGAAGAAACGTTTCGCCACACTGCGGCTTCATCAGTCCATTCAAAGGAGAATGGTGAAGAACATGAAGAGATTGAGGTAATCAGTACCTCAGCCTTGAGTCGATGTAATCAGTCCATCAATCTTGAAGAGAATACAGATTACATCGACTCAAAACTGAGGGACTGATTACTTCAAACTCCTCCTTTGTATGGTCTGATGAAGCCACTGTGTGGCGAAACGTTTCCTCAATAAAGATACCCAAATGTTGCACACGTGTCTAATTTATCAACTTGTCGGTCCTCTGAACCATTTATCTACATGGTTTCTTATAATATCAGCTATAATTGACTCTAGTAACTTGCCTAACATTGAGGTTAGGCTTATTGGGCGGAATTTTGACGGTAACGACTTGTACCCTGCTTTAAAAATAGGAATAGCTCGACAGAATTACGTTAGTCATCTTCCGCATCTCTAGCATAACACCAGTTTGGATTGATGAGTTAAACAAACTCGTTAGTAGCAGACTGAGCTCAAACTTGCATTCCTAAAGAACCCTTCAATACAGTTCGTCGTTACCCATTACCTGGTGACTTATTTTGTTTTAGCTCGTCTAATTGTTTGATAATCATATCTAAGGTGACTGCAATACTAATTAATTTGGTATCTTGAGGGCCTTATTTGAATACGTATTGATTGTTGATATATATATTTATGTCTTGTGAGAAAACCGACAGAAACATGTTTGATGAAAATTAGACACATGTGCAACATCTGGGTATCTTCATTGTAGATGTTTCGCCATCCAGTGGTTTTATCAATACAAATTCAAAGACGTGAATGAAAGACAGAAGAACTAAATACAAAAGATGAGGTAATCAGTCCCTCAGCCTTGTGGTGGTTTATTGACAACGTTTCGCCCACACAGTGGGCTTTATCAAGTCACAAACAGATCTACCTGGATGAAAGGAATGGAGTCAGGTGGAGAATGCTAGGACCTTGGGTAGCTTATGTTCTTATGGAAATATAAACGTTGTCAATAAAGGATCACATTATACTGTTTAAGTGTTTAAATTTCCATTGTGTCCGTATTTTATACCATTTATTTCCTTATGTTGGATAGCGACGAAGAAGTTTCTTGGCAAGGGATTCAGCTATGTTATAGAAGCCGTTGTTCTAATTGAAGTTGTTGGATATACAGATAAGTGATGATTCCAGGATTCTTCGTGAAGATTCTGAATCTTCACACCAACTTTAAGGCTAATTATCTCATCTTTTGTATATAGTTCTTCTATCTTACATTTATGTCGTTGTATTTGTATTGATAAATCCACTGGATGGCGAAACGTCTACAATAAAGACACCCAGATGTTGCACATTTGTCTAATTTTTAACTTGTCGGTATTGTATACCATTCATATACAGATATAAATTTAAAAAAGAGAACAGACATAGTTTTTAGCGGTCCTGTTTTTCCATACTTCTGTCTTGTACACTTGAAAGAATTCTTTTGGATTTCTTTGATTCTCTAGTTACTTTAATTTCATAGACGTGTTCAGCCTTCCTAATTCCCTCTTTTAAAATTAGTAGATAGGTCAGAAGTTTTTTCAAGTGAAGAAATACTGAAATCCCTTAACCAACATTATGTTGAAGTGTACATAAATAAAGTTCTGAGGATATATCTCAAAGAAAAAACAAATTTAAATTTGTATTAATGTTGGTAAAAAGTACACAATAAAATATCGCATTATTTGCACTTGTGTCCTTTTACCCAACAAGTTTAGATTTAGAGAGAATACCGGAAAGTACTGGTGTAGTCAATGAGTGGAACCGTCTGCCTAGTAGGAGTCATTGAACCCCCGGGTAGCTTCAGATGTAGGGTAGATAAATACATGATTGTCAGTGGGTTTAGGCTGATGGAGGATCTGCTGCACGTATAATATTCATTCCACAGGGGTTAATTAGAGTAAATACATAAATTTTTAATTTTTATTAGATAAAAAAGAAAGACATTACTAATACAAATAACAATTAATGCCGCTGTAAATTATTCTTGGGAGCCATAAAGATGGACGGTGTCATCTTTAATAGGCAGCTTAGATTTCTGAGCAAAATGGTTCTTTATCATTCCGTGTCCATTCTTAAAGAAATCAAGCCCTTTTACTTTAGATTTCTGAGCGAAATGGTTCTTTATCAGTCCGTGTCCATTCTTAAAGAAATCAAGCCCTTTCGATGCAAGGTCTTCTTTGAATTTCTCTAGCTTTTCAATCGAGTCAAACTTGTTGAGATGTTCTGTTTTATGAGGGATACAACTACTTGCAGTTTGGAAGGCAGTAGTCTTCAAAGTCTTCGTTATATCGAAAGTCAAATAGTGGGCGATAGTGGACGTCACATAGACGCTGCTGGTTTTTGATACGTTGATTGTTTTGTAAAATGGTACTTTTGTCGTCTTAGTAACGTAACGTTTGTCGGTAGTAATGCAAATCCTTGTCCTGAACATCGTGTCGGTCAGCTCATCGGTATGAGTTATGGTGGTAGTTCTTGTTGAAAAAGTAGTTGTTGTCGAGGTTTTGTAAGTCACTTTAACATTGTTAAGCTTTATTCGACAGGTTTCTGCAACTAGACTTGTTGTGGTAAGAGTTTCTTCAACAGGCACGAAGATTGTTGACGTGAGGGAAAGTGTGTGAGTCAAAATCGAATGTTCCGGATACGAAGTAATTGTCTTTCTCACATACACTGTAGACGGAAGCAGTACTGTCTTAGTAATGTTTATTTCTTGATATTGGTAATCCAATATATAGTGCGTTGCGGTTGATGTAAAAATTTCGACATCGGTCTCCGTTACCGTGACTGTTTCAACAGTGTCAGTACAAGTCTGGAGAGGAGCAATGTGACCTTTATCGGAGAGGGCCACAGCAAGCAGGCAGCAGATCAAGAAGATTCTCAACATTCTGAAAAATTATCTTCAGGAGCGTTGTAGCAATCTTCGTAGTCAACTGAGTAATGGGACAAAACGCAAGAATGTCGGGTATTTATAGAAAGACGAAGGTGAGGTGTGATTACCAGGAAGCATGAACTCATGCACCTATA
This sequence comes from Cherax destructor, assembly GCA_009830355.1. Classification (NCBI taxonomy): domain Eukaryota; kingdom Metazoa; phylum Arthropoda; class Malacostraca; order Decapoda; family Parastacidae; genus Cherax; species Cherax destructor. Next base: position 41,867 of record WNWK01014756.1, read on the forward strand.
TTGGGCACGTCCTTTTCATACGCAACATTTCTCGTATTTGTAGATTATAAATTACCTATAAGAACATAAGAATGGAGGAACACTGCAGAAGGCCTACTGGCCCATATAAGGCATGTCCTTATCAAAACCACCACTACCTAAGAATTTACTCCAGTACTCACGACACCAATCAAACCCAGCCCCTCCCATTCATATATTTGTCCAATCTCTTTTTAAAGCCACCCAAGGTCCTAGCCTCTATCACCCTACTCGGAAGATTGTTCCACGCATCCACAACTCTGTTCGAAACCCAGTACTTGCCTATGTCCGTTCTAAATCTAAATTTATCCATGTTAACTTCAACGGTCAATTTTTGTAATCGTCACCAACATTTTTGCTAAACCAGAACATCCCGTTTTTCTTTCTGAATCGGAATTTATCCAGCTTGAATCAACGTCTTTCCTTCAATAGATGGTAACATTGGTAGAAAGAACATAAGAAAGAAGGATGTACAAGAATGGTATACAATACCGACAATATGAAATTAAGACACATGTGCAACATCTGGGTATCTTTATAGTAGACGTTTCGCCATCCAGTGGCTTTATCAATTCAAAATTCTGTATTGATAAAGCCACTGGATGGCGAAACGTCTACTATAAAGATACCCAGATGTTGCACATGAGTCTTAATTTAAAGAAAGAAGGATGTACAAACTATGATCTATTTGTCAAGTATTAAGTAACGGCTTGACAAAGCTCCTGGACACCGAAACGTTACCACAATAAAATGTCACATTAGTTGCATTTGTGTTATTTTACTTAACATAGTATTAAGTAGTCTGCAACCCAATAAATTTAGTCTGCCCGCATGATAGTCGCTCTCTTTGCACTGTAAATCATTATTGTAATTACACACTGTAAACTATCTATGTCAATCGCATTGTAAACTTGCAAAGAAATATAAATTTTGAATTTGAAGACCTACTGGCCCATACAAGGCAGGTCCTTATCAAGACCACCACTACCCAAGAGTTTACTCCCTTATCCACGACACTAATCAAACATAGCCCCTACCACTCATAAGAACATAAGAAAGGAGGAACACTGCAGGTCCTTCACAAATCCAACCCACTAACAGAATAAATGATTGGTTGGCTCTAGGCATGTGTAGATAAATTAAAATTGTTTGGTTCAAAATTCAGTATTTGCTGATAGACACTGAATAATTTTATCATGCGTTTTGAGAACTGATGCAATATTATAAATTTAAATACTTTTTCCACATCGTTGATACTATTGTAATTTATTTTCGACAAGAAAAGACACTCTCCTGTTATTTGATGAAAACCAGTTTGATAAATAAAATACGAACAATTTGGAAAACACGTTTTTTTCGTAGGAGAGAAAATTTTGTGAAATTTAAAGAGTATATCCATAAAATTTTTCTTATAAATATTATTAAATATGTGGCATTAGAATATCCGGGTATATTCACATAGATGTGTATGCACCTCTCCTCCTTCCTAAAAACTTACTTACCAAACCTCTGGTTAAAGAACACTGAATTTATGTCTCTCAATTGAACCTGCCTCGCATGGGCCAGTAGGCCTGCTGCAGTGTTCCTTCTTTCTTATGTTCTTATCCAACCAATAAGCTTTGATAAACCATACTCACGTGCAAGTCTCACTCAAATCCAAACTCTCTCACTCATGTGTTTATCCAACCTAAATTTCAAACTTCCCGTGGTTTTAGCTTCGATTACCCTACTAGGCAGACCGTTCTACTCATCAACAAACCAGTACTTCCCTATATCCTTTCTAAATCTAAACTTATCTAACTTGAATCCATTATCGTGGGTTCTATCTTGGAGGGATATCCTCAAAGCCTTATTTATATCCACTAAGTTCTACGTTATTTAACTTATAAGTGCTAGGGTTTTGGATACTCACGAGCTTCAAAACCTTGCATTTATCTACATTGAACTGCATCTAACACTTTTTTGACCAGGAATTGAGTTTGTCTAAATCCTCCTCTAGTTCCGTGACATCTACTTTAGTATCAATTATCCTACCTATCTTCGTGTCATCGGCGAATTTGATCATATCTCTAGTAATTCCTTCATCAAGGCCTAAGACTGATCCCTGTGGAAAGCCACTTGTTGCAGATCCCCACTCAGATTTTACCCCATTTATGATAAATTAGACACATATGTTCCTCAATAAAGATATCCAAGTGTTGCATATGTGTCTAATCTATCAACTTGTCGGTTCTCTGAACAATTCATCTAAACCCCATTTATGCATACTCTTTGCTTTCTGTTCGTGAGCCATGACTCGACCCATGACAGCACTTTTCTCCAAATGAACAATATCGAATTCTTTATCATGATCAACAGCTTTACTGAAGCTAGTAAATTAGTTAGGCCCCTCGTGAATTCATGCTGAGAATTCTTAATCAAATTATGCTTATCAAGATGGTTTCTTTTGATAAATTAGACACATGTCTTGGTCTGAAAAGTGGCAGATGAAGTTCAATGTGGACAAGTGTAAGGTGCTTGTCGTTGGTAATGAAAATATCCCTCGAATTTATAAACTAGGTGAAGTTGAGCTTGATCATACAGAATGTGAAAAAGACTTGGGAGTCATGGTAAGCAGAAATCTAAAGCCAAGACAACAGTGCCTAAGTGTGCGCAATAAGGCTAACAGATTACTAGGATTTATTTCAAGAAGTATAAGCAACAGAAGTCCAAAAGTTATTTTACAGCTCTATACATCACTAGTGAGACCTCATTTGGATTATGCAGCTCAGTTTTGGTCTCCTTACTACAGGATGGATATAGATTCATTGGAGAACATACAAAGAAGAATGACTAAAATGATTTACAGTATAAGAAATCTCCCGTATGAAGATAGACTTAGAGCGTTGAATCTCCACTCTCTGGAGAGACGTAGAATGAGGGGAGATATCATCGAGGTGTACAAGTGGATGATGGGCATAAACAAAGGAGATATTAATAAAATACTGAGGATATCGAACCAAGTAAGAACCAGAAATAACGGATTTAAATTGGATAAATTTAGATTTAGAAAGGACATAGGCAAGTACTGGTTTTCGAACAGAGTTGTAGATGCGTGGAACAATCTTCCGAGTACTGTGATAGAGGCTAGGACCTTGGGTGGCTTTAAAAAGAGATTGGACAAATATATGAGTGGGAGGGGCTGGGTTTGATTTGTGTCGTGAGTACGGGAATAAATTCTTAGGTAGTGGTGGTTTTGATAAGGACCTGCCTTGTATGGGCCAGTAGGCCTTCTGCAGTGTTCCTCCATTCTTATGTTCTTATGTGCAACACTTGAGTATGTTCATTGAAGAAACGTTTCGCCACACTGCGGCTTCATCAGTCCATTCAAAGGAGAATGGTGAAGAACATGAAGAGATTGAGGTAATCAGTACCTCAGCCTTGAGTCGATGTAATCAGTCCATCAATCTTGAAGAGAATACAGATTACATCGACTCAAAACTGAGGGACTGATTACTTCAAACTCCTCCTTTGTATGGTCTGATGAAGCCACTGTGTGGCGAAACGTTTCCTCAATAAAGATACCCAAATGTTGCACACGTGTCTAATTTATCAACTTGTCGGTCCTCTGAACCATTTATCTACATGGTTTCTTATAATATCAGCTATAATTGACTCTAGTAACTTGCCTAACATTGAGGTTAGGCTTATTGGGCGGAATTTTGACGGTAACGACTTGTACCCTGCTTTAAAAATAGGAATAGCTCGACAGAATTACGTTAGTCATCTTCCGCATCTCTAGCATAACACCAGTTTGGATTGATGAGTTAAACAAACTCGTTAGTAGCAGACTGAGCTCAAACTTGCATTCCTAAAGAACCCTTCAATACAGTTCGTCGTTACCCATTACCTGGTGACTTATTTTGTTTTAGCTCGTCTAATTGTTTGATAATCATATCTAAGGTGACTGCAATACTAATTAATTTGGTATCTTGAGGGCCTTATTTGAATACGTATTGATTGTTGATATATATATTTATGTCTTGTGAGAAAACCGACAGAAACATGTTTGATGAAAATTAGACACATGTGCAACATCTGGGTATCTTCATTGTAGATGTTTCGCCATCCAGTGGTTTTATCAATACAAATTCAAAGACGTGAATGAAAGACAGAAGAACTAAATACAAAAGATGAGGTAATCAGTCCCTCAGCCTTGTGGTGGTTTATTGACAACGTTTCGCCCACACAGTAGGCTTTATCAAGTCACAAACAGATCTACCTGGATGAAAGGAATGGAGTCAGGTGGAGAATGCTAGGACCTTGGGTAGCTTATGTTCTTATGGAAATATAAACGTTGTCAATAAAGGATCACATTATACTGTTTAAGTGTTTAAATTTCCATTGTGTCCGTATTTTATACCATTTATTTCCTTATGTTGGATAGCGACGAAGAAGTTTCTTGGCAAGGGATTCAGCTATGTTATAGAAGCCGTTGTTCTAATTGAAGTTGTTGGATATACAGATAAGTGATGATTCCAGGATTCTTCGTGAAGATTCTGAATCTTCACACCAACTCCAAGGCTAATTATCTCATCTTTTGTATATAGTTCTTCTATCTTACATTTATGTCGTTGTATTTGTATTGATAAATCCACTGGATGGCGAAACGTCTACAATAAAGACACCCAGATGTTGCACATTTGTCTAATTTTTAACTTGTCGGTATTGTATACCATTCATATACAGATATAAATTTAAAAAAGAGAACAGACATATTTTTTAGCGGTCCTGTTTTTCCATACTTCTGTCTTGTACACTTGAAAGAATTCTTTTGGATTTCTTTGATTCTCTAGTTACTTTAATTTCATAGACGTGTTCAGCCTTCCTAATTCCCTCTTTTAAAATTAGTAGATAGGTCAGAAGTTTTTTCAAGTGAAGAAATACTGAAATCCCTTAACCAACATTATGTTGAAGTGTACATAAATAAAGGTCTGAGGATATATCTCAAAGAAAAAACAAATTTAAATTTGTATTAATGTTGGTAAAAAGTACACAATAAAATATCGCATTATTTGCACTTGTGTCCTTTTACCCAACAAGTTTAGATTTAGAGAGAATACCGGAAAGTACTGGTGTAGTCAATGAGTGGAACCATCTGCCTAGTAGGAGTCATTGAACCCCCGGGTAGCTTCAGATGTAGGGTAGATAAATACATGATTGTCAGTGGGTTTAGGCTGATGGAGGATCTGCTGCACGTATAATATTCATTCCACAGGGGTTAATTAGAGTAAATACATAAATTTTTAATTTTTATTAGATAAAAAAGAAAGACATTACTAATACAAATAACAATTAATGCCGCTGTAAATTATTCTTGGGAGCCATAAAGATGGACGGTGTCATCTTTAATAGGCAGCTTAGATTTCTGAGCAAAATGGTTCTTTATCATTCCGTGTCCATTCTTAAAGAAATCAAGCCCTTTTACTTTAGATTTCTGAGCGAAATGGTTCTTTATCAGTCCGTGTCCATTCTTAAAGAAATCAAGCCCTTTCGATGCAAGGTCTTCTTTGAATTTCTCTAGCTTTTCAATCGAGTCAAACTTGTTGAGATGTTCTGTTTTATGAGGGATACAACTACTTGCAGTTTGGAAGGCAGTAGTCTTCAAAGTCTTCGTTATATCGAAAGTCAAATAGTGGGCGATAGTGGACGTCACATAGACGCTGCTGGTTTTTGATACGTTGATTGTTTTGTAAAATGGTACTTTTGTCGTCTTAGTAACGTAACGTTTGTCGGTAGTAATGCAAATCCTTGTCCTGAACATCGTGTCGGTCAGCTCATCGGTATGAGTTATGGTGGTAGTTCTTGTTGAAAAAGTAGTTGTTGTCGAGGTTTTGTAAGTCACTTTAACATTGTTAAGCTTTATTCGACAGGTTTCTGCAACTAGACTTGTTGTGGTAAGAGTTTCTTCAACAGGCACGAAGATTGTTGACGTGAGGGAAAGTGTGTGAGTCAAAATCGAATGTTCAGGATACGAAGTAATTGTCTTTCTCACATACACTGTAGACGGAAGCAGTACTGTCTTAGTAATGTTTATTTCTTGATATTGGTAATCCAATATATAGTGCGTTGCGGTTGATGTAAAAATTTCGACATCGGTCTCCGTTACCGTGACTGTTTCAACAGTGTCAGTACAAGTCTGGAGAGGAGCAATGTGACCTTTATCGGAGAGGGCCACAGCAAGCAGGCAGCAGATCAAGAAGATTCTCAACATTCTGAAAAATTATCTTCAGGAGCGTTGTAGCAATCTTCGTAGTCAACTGAGTAATGGGACAAAACGAACGAACGAACGAACGAGTTCAGGTAAGATCCCAATGGGATGAGCGGGGAAGACGGGACAGACGAAGAGTAGCGCTGGAGAGGAGTGTTCTAAGTCGTAGAGATAGAGCCAGGGCTTAACCCAGCAGCTGAGGCGATCGTGGGATAGAGCAGGAGAGATCAGGACTTGGCTGGCGATATGGGCGATGTCGGCAAGCTGTGCAGGCTGCATCATGGTGGTGGATGTGTAGAACTGGTCGGTAAATGGTTGCTGGAGATCGGCGGGAGGCAGGGGAGGCATACTTCAATATGATTGGTCGTTAAGTATGCAGAGAGGAGACAGGATAATCGGTGATTGGTGGATAGAAAACTCTTCATATCTGTGTTCCTGTTTAGTTTTACGTTCTTGTCGTAGAACCATTTTGAAGTCTTCTGAAAGCTTGTTTTGACAATACAGTAAGTTTGATCAAGGTTTTGTCTTTTTCTAAGTCTTCAATTAGTGCTGTTTCAGTGTGGTGAGGGCAGCCAGGAGCAACAGTGTACTTGATACTACCATGACGCATGGAATAGACGGCCTGAGGTGCATATAGAGTCGGGGTGTGAGGATTATATGTGTAGAAAGTGAGAGGTTCAGTTGGTCTGAATATTGTGAATGAATGGTTCAGAGAACCGACGAGTTGGTAAATTAGACACATATGCAACACTTGGGTATCTTTATTGAGGAAACGTTTCGCCACACAGTGGCTTCATCAGTCCATACAAAGGAGAATCGTAAGAACAGGAGGAGTGTGAGGTTGTCAGGCCCTCAATCTTCAGACGATGTTGTCGTCCATCAATCTTGAATAGAATAACAGCATATGAGCAGAGGAACCTTATATACTGTGACAGGAGAGGTGCAGCAGTAGTAGGAGGTGTCACATTTGTTCAATGTGGAAGTAGGTCGTGCCCAAGGAATAGGCAAGCGAAGAAATCCTGTATTAAGATACCAAGATGTTGCAGTGTCAGACAGGATGTGAATGAATGGTTCAGAGAACCGACGAGTTGTAAATTAGACACATATGCAACATTGGGTATCTTTATTGAGGAAACGTTTCGCCACACTGGCTTCATCAGTCCATCAAAGGAGAATCGTGAAGAACAGGAGGAGGTGAGGTTGTCAGGCCCTAATCTTCAGACGATGTTGTCAGTCCATCAATCTTGAATAGAATAACAGCATATGAGCAGAGGAACCTTATATACTGTAGACAGGAGAGGTGCAGCTGTAGTAGGAGGTGTCACATTTGTTCAATGTGGAAGTAGGTCGTGCCCAAGGAATAGGCAAGCGAAGAAATCCCTGTATTAAGATACCAAGATGTTGCAGTGTCAGACAGGATGTGAATGAATGGTTCAGAGAACCGACGAGTTGGTAAATTAGACACATATGCAACACTTGGGTATCTTTATTGAGGAAACGTTTCGCCACACAGTGGCTTCATCCATCCATACAAGGAGAATCGTGAAGAACAGAGGAGTGTGAGGTTGTCAGGCCCTCAATCTTCAGACGATGTTGTCAGTCCATCAATCTTGAATAGAATAACAGCATATGAGCAGAGGAACCTTATATACTGTAGACAGAGAGGTGCAGCAGTAGTAGGAGGTGTCACATTTGTTCAATGTGGAAGTAGGTCGTGCCAAGGAATAGGCAAGCGAAGAAATCCTGTATTAAGATACCAAGATGTTTGCAAGTGTCAGACAGGATGTGAATGAATGGTTCAGAGAACCGACGAGTTGGTAAATTAGACACATATGCAACACTTGGGTATCTTTATTGAGGAAAACGTTTCGCCACACAGTGGCTTCATCAGTCCATACAAGGAGAATCGTGAAGAACAGGAGGAGTGGAGGTTGTCAGGCCCTCCAATCTTCAGATTGATGGACTGACAACATCGTCTGAGTTGAGGGCTGACAACCTCACACTCCTCCTGTTCTTCACGATTCTCCTTTTTATGGAC
>WNWK01014757.1:0-50170 GCA_009830355.1 Cherax destructor
GTAAAAATTATTGGGGAATAAGTTTACTGAGTATACCAGGTAAAGTGTATGGCAGGGTTATTATTGAAAGAATTAGAGGTAAGACAGAGAGTAGGATTGCAGATGAACAAGGAGGCTTTAGAGTGGGTAGGGGATGTGTAGATCAAGTGTTTACAGTGAAGCATATATGTGAACAGTATTTAGATAAAGGTAGAGAAGTTTTCATTGCATTTATGGATTTAGAAAAGGCATATGATAGAGTGGATAGGGAGCAATGTGGCAAATGTTGCAAGTGTATGGAATAGGTAGTAAGTTACTGAAGGCTGTAAAGAGTTTTATGAGGATAGTGAGGCTCAGGTTAGGGTGTGTAGGAGAGAGGGAGATTACTTCCAGGTAAAAGTAGGTCTTAGACAGGGATGTGTAATGTCACCATGGTGGTTTAATATATTTATAGATGGGGTTGTAAAAGAAGTAAATGCTAGGGTGTTGGGGAGAGGGGTGGGATTAAATTATGGGGAATTAAATGCAAAATGGGAGTTAGACACAGTTACTTTTGGCTGTTGATACTGTGCTTATGGGAGATTCTAAAGAAAAGTTGCAAAGGTTAGTGGATGAGTTTGGGAGAGTGTGTAAAGGTAGAAAGTTGAAAGTGAACATAGATAAGAGTAAGGTGATGAGGGTATCAAACGATTTAAATAAAGAAAAATTGGATATCACATTGGAGAGAGGGATTATGGAAGAAGTAAATGTTTTCAGATATTTGGGAGTTGACGTGTCAGCGGATGGGTTTATGAAGGATGAGGTTAACCATAGAATTGATGAAGGAAAAAAGGTGAGTGGTGCATTGAGGTATCTGTGGAGATAAAAAACGTTATCCATGGAGGCAAAGAAGGGAATGTACGAAAGTATAGTGGTACCAACACTCTTATATGGGTGTGAAGCATGGGTTGCAAATGCTGCAGTGAGGAGGAGGCTGGAGGCAGTGGAGATGTCCTGTCTAAGGGCAATGTGTGGTGTAAATATTATGCAGAAAATTCGGAATGTGGAAATTAGGAGAAGGTGTGGAGTTACTAAAAGTATTTGTCAGAGGGCTGAAGAGGGGTTGTTGAGGTGGTTTGGTCATTTAGAGAGAATGGATCAAAGTAGAATGATTTGGAGAGCGTATAAATCTGTAGGAGAAGGAAGGCGGGGTAGGGGTCGTCCTAGAAAAGGTTGGAGGGAGGGGGTAAAGGAGGTTTTGTGGGCGAGGGGCTTGGACTTCCACAAGCATTTGTGAGCGTGTTAGATAGGAGTGAATGGAGACGAATGGTTTTTGGGACATGACAATCTGTTTGAGTGTGAGAAGGGTAATGTTTTGTGAAGGGATTCAGGGGAAACCAGTTAATTGATTTAGTTGGACTTGAGTCCTGGAAATGGGAAGTACAATGCCTGCACTTTAAAGGAGGGGTCTGGGATAGATACAGCTGGGAGGGACTATTCTCAGCTGTCGTATCTGAGTGCCTCTGCAAAGACAGTGATTATGTATGAGTGTGGTGAAAGTGTTGAATGATGATGAAAGTATTTTCTTTTTGGGTATTTTCTTTCTTTTTGGGTCACCCTGCCTCGGTGGGAGACGGCCGACTTGTTGACAAAAAAAAAAAAAATACAACATATGGACATTCAATGTACACACAATTTTATGAGAAATAAAGACATAATAGTACAATAACATGTCACTTACATTTATTGAAGAGTTGTTGATGTGTGGAAGATGGGAGGAGGGGAGAAGATGGAGTATGTATGCTAGTGTTTGGAAGGGGAATCCCCTTCCATTAACACTGCAGGTGGCAAGTTCTTTTCTGGGGTTACTGGCCTTTTTCTTTGAATGCCACTAGGACCAGCTTGAGAGTCACTGAACCCCTCTCTCACAAAAAATCTGTCCAGGGAGCTCTGTGTCGGGCGGTTCTTTAAAATGTCCCTAAAATGTGACAAGACATGGTCATTAAACATGTCACATACACGGCCTGCAACAGCTTGGTTAGGGTGATAATCATCCATAAAGCCTTGCACATCAGCCCATTTGGCACAGATCTCCCTAATCCTTGAAGAAGGCACCTTCTTCCATCTCTGTTCCACCTCCTCCTTCTCTGGACCATTTTCCTGAACTGTGGTCTGTTGTTGCTGTTGAAGCTCTTGCAGAATCTTCAGTGGTTATCTCTTCATTGTGCTCCTCCACCAACTGTTCCACATCCTCAGTACAAACATCCAACCCCATGGACTTGCCCAGTTCCACAATTTCTTGCACAACAGGCTCAGGCTCAGGGTTCGGAGGCTCAGCTCCAAAACCTTCAAAATCCCTCTCTAGGACACAGTCTGGCCACAATTTTCTCCAGGCAGAGTTCAAAGTCCTGGTAGTCACTCCCTCCCAAGCCTTACCTATAAGGTTTACACAATGCAGGATATGGAAATGATCTTTCCAAAAGTCTTTTAGGGTCATATTCATGTCTGTGGTCACATCAAAGCACTTTTGAAACATTGCTTTGGTGTAGAGTTTTTTAAAGTTGGAAATGACCTGCTGGTCCATGGGCTGGAGGAGAGGAGTGGTATTTGGGGGCAAGAACTTCACTTTGATGAACTTAAAGTCCTGCACAATTTGCTCTGTCAAGTCTGAAGGATGACAAGGAGCATTGTTCATTATCAGGAGGCACTTAAGTGGCAAATTATTTTCCTCGAGATATTTCTTCACACTGGGGCCAAACACTTAATGGAACCAATCACAAAAAATGTCCCTAGTGACCCATGCCTTATTGTTAGACTTCCACATCACACACAAATTAGACTTGGCGACACCGCATCTCTTAAACGCTCAGGGATTTTCAGAATGATACACCACTAAAGGCTTCACTTTAAAATCACCACTGGTGTTGGCATAAAGCATAAGAGTTAGCCTGTCTTTCATAGGCTTATGTCCTGGGAGTGCCTTTTCCTCCTGTGTAATGAAGGTCCTGTTTGGCATTTTCTTCCAAAACAGGCCTGTTTAGTCACAATTGAGCACTTGTTGGGGTTGGAATTGTTCAGCCTCTATGTACCCCATGAATTCATTCACGTAATTTTCAGCCGCACTTTTGTCACAACTGGCTGCCTCCCCATGCCTCACAACACTATGTATGCCACTTCGCTTCTTAAATCTGTCAAACCAGCCTTTGCTGGCTTTAAATTCATTCACTTCAGCACTCGTTGCAGGCATTTTCTTAACGAGATCATCATGCAACTGCCTTGCTTTTTCACATATTATCGCCTGCGAAACACTATCTCCTGCTAATTGCTTCTTGTTGATCCACAACAACAACAAAGTTTCCACTTGTTCCAGCACTTGAGATCTCTGTTTTGTGACCATACATGCACCTTTCGCAACAACAGCGTCCTTGATTTCCTTTCTCTTGGCCATAATGGAAGAGATGGTTGAATGGGATTTGCCATAGAGCCTGGCCAGCTCAGTGATACGCACTCCACTTTCATATTTTGCTATCATCTCCTTCTTCAATTCTACCGTATTTCTGACATTCTTTGCCACAGGCTTGGCACTAGGAGCTTTCTTGGGGCCCATGGTGGCTTATGTAGCAGTTGCAAGCACTAAAAACCGTGGAATAATGACAATATACTGGTATGAATGCGTGGGTGGTGGTCGCTCACTTGTAAACAATAACACACTGAGTGCCCGGGCCCAGCTGGGCCACGTGTACGTGTCCAGGACGAATCGCCAACTCCAAGCGGATTCATTAATACCGAGTCAAAATTCTCGTTAAAAAAACGATCGAACACCGATATGGACGAACGCTGATGGCGTCGAACACCGGGGGTTGACTGTATATGTCTCACATTTTGTTTACATGTCCTGGTGAGTCAGTGTTATTCATGATACATTGTGTGGACCAGGGTGGTTATACATTAGTTTTCTTGGTGTGACAAAGTGGCAGGATACTGAACAGTTGAACTGAAGCATAAAATAGTGACTGGCAGCAAATTTGAAGGCTTAAAAAAATTGCATTCATAATCTTTCGCAATTCCTGTGCCTGCGTATATGTCATGCACAGTTTAAGTGTTTAACACTTTTACCCTCTCCTTCCATAGTTAACTATTTAATATTATTGCTTCCCTTCTTAGGTCTAGTTCTCTCCGATACATCCGATTTAGTCCCTTTTGCTCTTCCTCGTTAAGATTCTCCCACCACTTTAGCTTTCTTTCACTTAGTTCCAGGACATCCAGTGTCTACAGTAATTTTTTTTTAATTTTATCTAGTGTCCATCTAATACATTCAAAATTATCATCAGGTACATATGTTGATAAATTTTATTTTGTATATGTTGCTATTGCAATAAAACATTTTTTTCAATAATTAATCACATCATTTTAGATCAATATTAACAGCATTGGTGTGACATTCTAGTTTGACTCATGGCTTTATGACGGACAACAAACGAATTTCTGCAACTTCCATCTACTTTGAGTCTATGTCATATAAGCTGAACCCTGCCACTGGCCAGATTGATTATGACAAACTCCATGAACATGCGCGTCTCTTCCGGCCAAGGATGATCATCGCTGGTGCCAGTGCTTATGCCAGACTAATTGACTATAAGAGGATGAGAGAGGTAAAGAACTTTAAAATAAGAATAGCATAAGCATTAATAAGTATCCATGGTTTAAGGCCTTATTGTTTACCCCTTCCTGTTAATAAGATATCTCTGCAGGTATAACTTCAGCCTCTTCTCACTTAACGATGGAGTTCCGTTCCTAAGACCACGTTGGTAAATGAATTCGTCACTAAGTGAGGAGCATACTATAATGGTAGTGGGTTTGTGTCGACCATCTTTGATATTGTTTTAATGTCACCTTTGCACCATTTATAACATTTCTGGTATATTTTTAAATGTTTATACAGTAGTTTACTGTATATTGTAATAAACAGAATAGAGGCAGTCAGCTCTAATATACATTATTTAGGTATGCATACTGGTCAGAGAGCCCATCATAAGTCCGAGTCATCAGTAAATGAGTGCATCGCTAAGTGAGGAGAGGCTGTGTTGGTTTTAATTTTTTTCAGTTTCTTTGTGTGATAACTTGAGAATGTCTCATCATATTGAGTAGAAACTTTTAAGTGCTTGTGTATTTTCTTAAAGCTTAGTATTGTAATTGGGCAGTATAGCTTCAGTGACTGGATGATGGTGAATGTATTGCCCTTGGGTTTTCTGTTCATTTTTTTTCTCAAGCTACTTTTATTTATGGGGGAAAAATTCCTCCTTCCCTGGTTTGCAGAACAAGAACAAATCATTAAAATTACACTGACACAATCCCTAAGTCTACATGTTGCCCAGTTTTCTAAAGTTACTGGATTTTTGAAGAGGATAATAGAGGCTTATTTTCCATGGCATACATTTTAATACAGTGGGCATTCATAATTTGTATGGGTTACATTCCTGAAAACTGTACTACCAATGATTTCCATGACTTACGCTAACATCCGGAAGTGAGTGCAGAGGAGTAGCTGTGGCCTTATGTTTGTGTGATGATGAATTCAAAATAGAAGGCAAGTGTAATATATGAGAGGTCTAGGGATGTGATCAGTGAACAGAAGAAACATTGTTTTAGTGCCAGGAATGTCTACATTATTTTGCACTATTTCTAAATTGGTAAATTTTGAATTTTGTGTAAAACTGGCCAAATTACTGAATTTGTGCATTTTTTACGGAAGTTTTAGTAGTTGAATGGGCTCTTTCTTGTGCTCACTCAATAGAATGGAAGGCATACTAGAAAAATAACTAAGAATTTGATTGGATGGACCAATCGTTACTTATAATAGGACTCAAAGTGGGTGAAATCTCTGATGTGTAAATTGCACCCAGACTACTAACTAACTTTGCACCTGTGTGTTCTGTAAGTTTTCATTAAAATTTTGTATGTTTGGTGTCATTACCATCAAAAAAGATTCTTTACTATTTCAGAAGAATTTTTTTATCCCTTAACCCCTTCACTATCCGTGTTGTGGTTCTAAGGGTTTGCAGTCTCTGTTCGTGCCATAGAACTGCATGATCAGGTTAGCTCACTCAGATAAGCAGTGAGTGGTAAATTTGGACCTAGATATGAGAGAATGGGTCGATGTGGCAAGTGTACACTATATAAAAAAAATCCTTCCCCACGCAGTGCATAATGGGGAAAAAACCTGTGACTCTCTTTGATTTAAAATAGTAGTGACTTTGAAGTGTATTTTTGGATGGTTTTTATGGTTGTATACATGGTCTCTTGTTGGTATCATTTGATAGAATGGAAGATATATTACAGAAAAGAGAAGATTTTGATTGGTTTCAGGACTGGAAGTAGCTTGAAATTGAGCTCAAAAGTAGTGGAAATATTTGATTTTTGCCGATATTCCAGAGTAAACAAATCACGTCACTCATCCAATACATATCCAACTGGTCAGTCTAATATGCATTCACGAATATGCTTACATTATTTATACAATTATTACAGTAATGCATAACAGTAAATCTATTTTTTAGTGTGAATAAAATTTCATAATGGAATTCATGTGTAAAGCCTAACATAACTAATGAGCAGAGGAAATGTTATTTTAGTGTCAGGAATGCCTGCATTGTTTATTCTGAACCCTATTTTGAAATTTGTGTGAAATTGTACAAATTATCATTTTCTGTTCACTTTATTGGGTAGTTAAAATAGGAAAATCAGCAGTTTCTTGTGCTCAATCAATAAAATGGAAGATGTATTAGCAAAATAGCTACAAATTTGGTCAACTGTAACAATGGAATTGGCCTAAAATAGGAGTTTGTGGGTTAACTATTATGCGTAAATATCGCTGACACATCAAAATTTGCAGAAGTGTAATTTTATCAGTTTTCCTTCAAATTTTGTACTTTTTGTTTTATTACCTTCAGAAAAAGATTCTCCACCATTTCATAAGAAAAAATAACAAAAAATTTTTTTGGAAAATTCTTGGATAATGTAGACAAGTTTCAGATCGGGGATCTGGACATTCTGAAGGTTAACCTGTGTCCACCGTATTAGTATGAAGATGGTGTCTGTGTGTCCAATGTATTAGCATCCACAATTTTTCGTAGTACATATCTACCACCTGCCAATATTTTTTACCTTAACACAACTCTCTGGGTCTTCTTGTCCCATAAGAACGAAACAGATTATGAATTTGCCCATGGCTAACCAACAACATACGTACTAAGATCCATTGATAAGAAACATCAATATGAAAAGCAATATAGACAGGGCTTAATAAACAAAGATATTATTAAACATTCTCCACGGGGAAGTGGAACAGAATTCTTCCTCCGTAAGCCATGCGTATCGTAAGAGGCAACTAAAATGCCGGGAGCAAGGGGCTAGTAACCCCTTCTCCTGTATATATTACTAAATGTAAAAGGAGAAACTTTCGTTTTTCCTTTTGGGCCACCCCGCTTCGGTGGGAAACAGCCGACGTGTTGAAAAAAAAAAATAAACATTACACATCAGTTCTCACCAACCTAATAAGAAAGGCTAAGCAATTGTACTTCTACAATAGATTCACTGAAACAAGAGGAGATATAAAAAAGGCCTGGAAGACACACTCAGATTCTAGGCACCCACAAACTGAAAAAAACTAGGGATATTGTCCTAACTAAGCAGAATGAAACCCAACTACAGCCTATTGATACAGTTAACAAGATAAAGGACTTTTTCTCAACCATAGGATAAAATCTCGCCAGCAAAATCCCAGGTACCAATGCCCAAGCAAGCAATTACTTAGATGGGAATTTCCCAACCGCCTCCTATCTTGCACCAACCGAGCCCACAGAAGTCACTACGATTATTACGTCATTTAAAAATAAAACAGGAAATCTGGCTCAAGCTCTTCCATTATTGTACAAACGAGTGGCTCATGTTCTTTCGCCTGCTATTTCATTACTCTTTAACAAATCACTAGAAACCAGCACTTTCCCAGCACTACTCAAGATAGCAAGGGTCACACCAATACACAAAGGATAATGTAGACAAGTTTCAGATCGGGGATCTGGACATTCTGAAGGTTAACCTGTGTCCACCGTATTAGTATGCAGATGGTGTCTGTGTGTCCAATGTATTAGCATCCACAATTTTTCGTAGTACATATCTACCACCTGCCAATATTTTTTACCTTAACACAACTCTCTGGGTCTTCTTGTCCCATAAGAACGAAACAGATTATGAATTTGCCCATGGCTAACCAACAACATACGTACTAAGATCCATTGATAAGAAACATCAATATGAAAAGCAATATAGACAGGGCTTAATAAACAAAGATATTATTAAACATTCTCCACGGGGAAGTGGAACAGAATTCTTCCTCCGTAAGCCATGCGTATCGTAAGAGGCAACTAAAATGCCGGGAGCAAGGGGCTAGTAACCCCTTCTCCTGTATATATTACTAAATGTAAAAAGGGGAAACTTTCGTTTTCCTTTTGGGCCACCCCGCTCGGTGGGAAACAGCCGACGTGTTGAAAAAAAATAAACATTACACATCAGTTCTCACCAACCTAATAAGAAAGGCTAAGCAATTGTACTTCTACAATAGATTCACTGAAACAAGAGGAGATATAAAAAAGGCCTGGAAGACACACTCAGATTCTAGGCACCCACAAACTGAAAAAAACTAGGGATATTGTCCTAACTAAGCAGAATGAAACCCAACTACAGCCTATTGATACAGTTAACAAGATAAAGGACTTTTTCTCAACCATAGGATAAAATCTCGCCAGCAAAATCCCAGGTACCAATGCCCAAGCAAGCAATTACTTAGATGGGAATTTCCCAACCGCCTCCTATCTTGCACCAACCGAGCCCACAGAAGTCACTACGATTATTACGTCATTTAAAAATAAAACAGGAAATCTGGCTCAAGCTCTTCCATTATTGTACAAACGAGTGGCTCATGTTCTTTCGCCTGCTATTTCATTACTCTTTAACAAATCACTAGAAACCAGCACTTTCCCAGCACTACTCAAGATAGCAAGGGTCACACCAATACACAAAGGTGGTGACCCCACAGACGTAAACAACTACAGACCAATATCAAACTTACCGTCGCTATCCAGAATCTTTGAGAAACTTGTGCACAAGAGATACATTCCTTTATAACAGTGCAAAGCATCCTCAACCCCTGCCAATTTTGGCTTCAGGAAAAGCAAAAGCACAAACGACGCAATTGTAAAAATGCTAAACCTGCTTCACACAGCATGTGAAAAAAATGAATATCCATTAGGACTCTTTATCGACCTAAGGAAAGCTTTTGATACAGTAGACCACAGCATCCTACTCCACAAACTTGATCATTATGGCATAAGAGGCCACGCACTTGCATATTTCAAATCCTGCCTTACTAACAGGCATCCATACATCTCTATTAAGGACACAACCTCATCAATAAGACCACTGGATACTGGAGTACCACAGGGAAGTGTACTTGGTCCCCTGCTCTTCCTCATATACATCAATGATCTTCCTAATGTATCACAATACCTTAACCCTTTGACTGTTTCGGTCGTATATATACGTCTTACGAGCCAGTGTTTCGGATGTATATACAGGTCTCCCTCCACATTCGCGAATTCCACTTTCGCGGGCTTCGAACATTTGCAAATTCCCAGCTGCCCAATCATATTTATATTGAGGGCTTTGAAGGTGATGAACGACATTGATAGGAGCATAATTCCCTACAAAACTCTGTAGATATGAACATAAGAAAGGAGGAACACTGCAGCAGGCCTGTTGGCCCATACTAGGCAGGTCCTTCACAATCCATCCCACTAACAGAGCTACCCAAAAAATAAGCTTTGATAATTCTATTTACTCATGTGAAGAGGAAACGGTCTCAGTTGCCCATCACAATGTTCTTCACAAGGAATCCTGGCACTACAGTCCAAATCCCTTTATTTGAAACCCTTGTAGCCAGCAGTGTTTCGAATTTCAGAATTTTTTGAATTTCAGATTGAAGGTGGAGGTCTAGGCCAACATGTCTACTGCAGTGTTTCTCCTTTCTTATGTTATTATGTACCCATTATTATGTGGGGTGGCACTCTATGTCCGTGATCATTTAAATTGTTGCATAAAAACGGGTATAAAGTCTGAAATAACACATACAGAGTCTGTCTGGATAGAATTTTCAGAGGGGTGCGAAAAATTGATTTTAGGCGTGATTTACCGTCCTCCAAACTTAGATAGGGAACAAGGGAGATTACTTTGGGAGGAAATTGTTAAGGCCACAAGGCACGATAATGTAGTAATTCTAGGGGACTTTAACTTTAGTCAGATTGATTGGAATTTCTTGACAGGGAATTTAGAATCTAACGACTTTTTAGAAGTACTAGTTCAGGATTGCTTTTTCAACCAGTTTGTGACAGAACCTACAAGGGAAAATAACCTACTTGACTTGGTTCTGGCAAGCAAGGAAACCCTTGTTAATAATTTAGAAATTACAGAGGAACTCGGCTCAAGTGACCATAAGTCAATTAAATTTAGCATTGAATGGATGTATGATAGTAGGGATAATTCAGTAACGGTCCCAGATTTTCGCTTAGCAGATTATAATGGACTTAAAGAACACTTATCAACTGTGGACTGGGGTAACGAAGAGAGGTATCAATATGACAGTTTTCTTAACACTATACAGGCTGCCCAAAGAACATTTATCCCGTATAAAGAAATTAGATCAAGTAGAAATGACCCAAAATGGATGAATAATAGGCTCAAATATCTTTTAGGGGAAAAGAAAGGAATTTATAGGCGCATGGCCTGGCCCATGGCCGGGCTCAGAGAGTAGATACTCTCGAAACTCTTCAAAGGTATAAAAAGAGGTGAGGGTCATCTTATAAATCAGTATACTGACATTAAGAGGGACGTTAAAAAGGGGATAAGAAAAGCTAAACGGGACTATGAAATTAAAGTTGCTAGGGATTCAAAACTAACCCAAAAGTTTTTTCCAGGTTTATAGAACAAAAGTTAGGGATAAGATAGGTCCCCTTAAAAATACCTCTGGGCATCTTACTGACAAGGAGAATGATATGTGCTCTATTTTTAATAATTATTTTCTCTCGGTTTTCACGCAGGAAGATACTAATAATATCCCAGAATTTAATTTTTACAGAGGCCCAGAAGAAGATAAATTATGTAATATCACAGTCACTAGTGAAATGGTTATGAAACAACTAGACCGACTGAAACAAAATAAATCGCCAGGTCTTGATGAGCTTTTTGCAAGGGTTCTTAAGGAATGCAAAATGGAAATCTATGAACCAATATCTAACATTTTTAATTTATCTCTTCAAACAGGTGTAGTGTCTGATATGTGGAAGATGGCTAATGTAATTCCTATTTTTAAAGCAGGGGACAAGTCACTACCATCAAATTACAGCCCAATAAGCCTTAACTCAATTGTAGGCAAATTACTAGAGTCAATTATAGCTGATATTATTAGAAGCTACTTCTACTTACACTTAGGTCACGCTACGCAAACATGTACACGTTTATGTATACACACTCATCTGAGTTTTCTTTGATTTTATCTTAATAGTTCTTGTTCTTATTGCTTTTCCTTTCATATCCATGGGGAAGTGGAATAAGAATCTTTCCTCCGTAAGCCATGCGTGTTGTAAAAGTCAACTAAAATGTCGGAAACAATGGGCTAGTAACCCCTTTTCCTGTATAGCTTACTAAAAAGAAAAAGAAGAAAACCGTCAAAGTGGGATGTTTGAATGTACGTGGATGTTGTGCGAATGATAAGAAAGAGATGATTGTAGATGTTATGAATGAAAAGAAGCTGGATGTCCTGGCTTTAAGTGAGACAAAGCTGAAGGGGGTAGGAGAGTTTGTGGGGAGAAATAAATGGGATTAGGTCAGGGGTTTCAAATAGAGTTAGAGCTAAAGGAGGAGTGGCAATAATGTTGAATAATCAGTTATGGCAGGTAAAGAGGGAATATAAATTCAAGGATTATGTGGAGTAAAATAAAGGTTGGATGTGAAAAGTGGGTTATAGTAAGTGTTTATGCACCTGGAGAAGAGAGAAGTGTAAAGGAGAGAGAGAGATTTTGGGAAATGTTGAGTGAGTGTGTGGGGAGTTTTTGAACCAAGTGAGAGAGTAATTGTGGTTGGGGATCTTAATGCTAAAGTGGGTAAAAATGTTGTGGAGGGAGTAGTAGGTAAATTTGGGGTGCCAGGGGTAAATGTAAATGGGGAACCATTAATTGAGCTATGTGTAGAAAGAGGTTTGGTAATAAGTAATACATATTTTATGAATAAGAGGATAAATAAATATACAAGGTATGATATAGCACGTAAGGAAAGTAGTTTGTTGAATTATGTATTGGTGGATAAAAGGTTGATGGGTAGGCTTCAGGATGTACATGTTTATAGAGGGGCAACGGATATATCAGATCATTATTTGGTTGTAGCTACAGTTAGAGTAAAAGGTAGATGGGACAAAAAGAAAATGGCAACAGCAAGTAAGAGAGAGGTAAAAGTGTATAAACTAAGGGAGGAGGAAGTTAGGGTGAGATATAAGCAACTATTATCAGAAAGGTGGGCTAATGCAAGTATGAGTAGTGGGGGGGTAGAAGAGAGTTGGGATAGTTTTAAAAATGCAGTATTAGAATATGAGGCAGAAGTTTGTGGCTATAGGAGGGTGGGTGCAGGAGGAAAGAGGAGTGAGTGGTGGAATGAAGAAATAAAGGGTGTGATAAAAGAGAAAAAGGTAGCTTATGAGAGGTTTTTACAAAACAGAAATGTTAATAGAAGAGCAGAGTATATGGAGAGTAAAAGAAAGGTGAAGAGAGTGGTGAGAGAGTGCAAAAGAAGAGCGGATGAAAGAATGGGAGAGGCTCTGTCAAGAAATTTTGCTGAAAACAAGAAAAATTTTGGAGTGAGATAAACAAGGTAAGAAAGCCTAGGAACGAATGGATTTGTCAGTTAAAAACAGAGTAGGGGAGTTAGTAGATGGGGAGCTGGAGGTATTGGGTAGATGGCGCGAATATTTTGAGGAACTTTTAAATGTTGATGAAAAAAGGGAGGCGGTAATTTCATGTACTGGCCAGGGAGGTACAACATCGTTTAGGAGTGAAGAAGAGCAGAATGTGAGTGTGGGGGAGGTGCGTGAGGCATTACGTAGAATGAAAGGGGGTAAAGTAGCTGGAATTGACGGAATCATGACAGAAATGTTAAAAGCAGGGGGGGATATAGTGCTGGAGTGGTTGGTATTTTTGTTTAATAAATGTATGAAAGAGGGGAAGGTACCTAGGGATTGGCAGAGAGCATGTATAGTTCCCTTATATAAAGGGAAGGGGGATAAAAGAGAGTGTAAAAATTATAGGGGAAGAAGTTTACTGAGTATACCAGGTAAAGTGTATGGCAGGGTTATTATTGAAAGAATTAGAGGTAAGACAGAGAGTAGGATTGCAGATGAGCAAGGAGGCTTTAGAGTGGGTAGGGGATGTGTAGATCAAGTGTTTACAGTGAAGCATATATGTGAACAGTACAGTGGACCCCCGAGTATCGTAATTAATCCGTTCCAGGAGCTATTACTTAACACAAAGTTTACGAAATTCGAACCATTATTTCCCATAAGAAATAATGTAAATACAATTAATCCGTTCCACAAAAAAATATTCACATACAAAATAATTAAAAACAATATATATATATACATTTACTTACCTTTATTGAAGAGTTGCAGGCATCTGGAAGATAGGGTAATGAGTAATGAAGGTCCTCTTGGGCATTTTCTTCCAAAACAGGCCTGTTTCATCACAATTAAACACTTGTTGGGGAGGAATACTTCAGCCTCTACGAAGGGGAATCCCCACTCCCTGCATGCCTGCTAAACTCCCTGCATACCTGCTAAACTCCCTGCATGAATGCTAAACTCCCTGCATGAATGCTAAACTCCCTGCATGAATGCTAAACACCCTGCATGAATGCTAAACTTCCTGCATGAATGCTAAACTCCCTGCATGAATGCTAAACTCCCTGCATGAATGTTAAACTCCCTGCATGAATGCTAAACTCCCTACATGAATGCTAAACTCCCTGCATGAATGCTAAACTCCCTGCATGAATGCTGAACTCCCTGCATGCCTGCTAAACTCCCTGCATGAATGCTAAACTCCCTGCATGAATGCTAAACTCCCTGCATGAATGCTAAACTCCCTGCATGAATGCTAAACTCCCTGCATGAATGCTAAACTCCCTGCATGAATGCTACACTCCCTGCTTGCCTGCTAAACTCCCTACATGCCTGCTAAACTCCCTGCATGAATGCTAAACTCCCTGCATGCCTGCTACACTCCCTGCATGCCTGCTACACTTCCTACATGAATGCTACACTCCCTGCATGCCTGCTAAACTCCCTACATGCCTGCTAAACTCCCTGCATGAATACTAAACTCCCTGCATGAATGCTAAACTCCCTGCATGAATGCTAAACTCCCTGCATGAATGCTAAACTCCCTGCATGAATGCTAAACTCCCTGCATGAATGCTAAACTCCCTGCATGAATGCTAAACTCCCTGCATGAATGCTAAACTCCCTGCATGAATGCTACACTCCCTGCTTGCCTGCTAAACTCCCTACATGCCTGCTAAACTCCCTGCGTGAATGCTAAACTCTCTGCATGCCTGCTACACTCCCTGCATGCCTGCTACACTTCCTACATGAATGCTACACTCCCTGCATGCCTGCTAAACTCCCTACATGCCTGCTAAACTCCCTGCATGAATGCTAAACTCCCTGCATGAATGCTAAACTCCCTGCATGAATGCTACACTCCCTGCATGCCTGCTAAACTCCCTGCATGCCTGCTAAACTCCCTGCATGAATGCTAAACTCCCTGCACGAATGCTAAACTCCCTGCACGAATTCTACACGCCCTGCATGAATGCTACCACAGGGGTGCCACTAGGAAGCTTCTTTGGACCCATGGTGACTTATTTCAGAGTGACAATCACTAAACCACCAAAAAAGACACCAAATGTATTGTGAATGTTTGAAAGAGCGTGCTGGGTAATGTTCTCTCAATGGTAAACAACGCTTCACTGGCGGGCGTCCTGTGTCCTGCGCAGGCGAAGAGCAGGCGGACAGGTCTAATACATTACGAAACACAAGCCAGTTTACGATTCTCGAAATCGAAAAAAGCTTACGAAATAAGAACCTTACGAAACTCGGGGGTCCACTGTATTTAGATAAAGGTAGAGAAGTTTTTATTGCATTTATGGATTTAGAAAAGGCATATGATAGAGTGAATAGGGGAGCAATGTGGCAAATGTTTCAAGTGTATGGAATAGGTAGTAAGTTACTGAAGGCTGTAAAGAGTTTTTATGAGGATAGTGAGGCTCAGGTTAGGGTGTGTAGGAGAGAGGGAGATTACTTCCCTGTAAAACTAGGTCTTAGACAGGGATGTGTAATGTCACGATAGTTGTTTAATATATTTATAGATGGGGTTGTAAAAGAAGTAAATGCTAGGGTGTTGGGGAGAGGGGTGGGATTAAATTATGGAGAATTAAATGCAAAATGGGAGTTGACACAGTTACTTTTTGCTGATGATACTGTACTTATGGGAGATTCTAAAGAAAAGTTGCAAAGGTTAGTGGACGAGTTTGGGAGAGTGTGTAAAGGTAGAAAGTTAAAAGTGAACATAGATAAGAGTAAGGTGATGAGGGTATCAAACGATTTAAATAATGAAAAATTGGATATCACATTGGAGAGAGGAATTATGGAAGAAGTAAATGTTTTCAGATATTTGGGAGTTGACGTGTCAGCGGATGTGTTTATGAAGGATGAGGTTAACCATAGAATTGATGAAGGAAAAAAGGTGAGTGGTGCATTGAGGTATCTGTGGAGACAAAAAACGTTATCCATGGAGGCAAAGAAGGGAATGTACGAAAGTATAGTGGTACCAACACTCTTATGTGGGTGTGAAGCATGGGTTGCAAATGCTGCAGCGAGGAGGAGGCTGGAGGCAGTGGAGATGTCCTGTCTAAGGGCGATGTGTGGTGTAAATATTATTTAGAAAATTCGGAATGTGGAAATTAGGAGAAGGTGTGGAGTTACTAAAAGTACAGTGGTACCTCGACTTACGATATTTTTTCATTCCAGAATGCTGTTCAAGTGCCATTACCAAACGAATTTATCTCCTTAAGAAATAATGTAAAATAGACTAGTCTGTTTAGACCCCTAAAAGTACACTTACAAAAGCATTTAAAAAAATAAACTTACATAAAAGGGTGTGTTTGGGGACCATCGTAAGTCGAGGTACCACTGTATTTGTCAGAGGGCTGAAGAGGGGTTGTTGAGTTGGTTTGGTAATTTAGAGAGAATGGATCAAAGTAGAATGACTTGGAGAGCGTATAAATCTGTAGGGGAAGGAAGGCGGGGTATGGGTCGTCCTAGAAAAGGTTGGAGGGAGGGGGTAAAGGAGGTATTGTGGGCGAGGGGATTGGACTTCCAGCAAGCATGTGTGAGCGTGTTAGATAGGAGTGAATGGTTTTTGGGACCTGACGAGCTGTTGGAGTGTGAGCAGGGTAACATTTTGTGAAGGGATTCAGGGAAACCAGTTAATTGATTTAGTTGGACTTGAGTCCTGGAAATGGGAAGTACAATGCCTGCACTTTAAAGGAGGGGTCTGGGATAGTGACAGCTGGGAGGGACAATTCTCAGCTGTCGTATCTGAGCTCCTCTGCAAAGACAGTGATTATGTATGAGTGTGGTGAAAGTGTTGAATGATGATGAAAGTATTTACTTTTTGGGTATTTTCTTTCTTTTTGGGTCACCCTGCCTCGGTGGGAGACTGCCGACTTGTTGAAAAAAAAAAATTATTAGAAGCCATCTAGATAACCATAATTTGATTAATGATACTCAGCTTGGATTCACGAGGGGCCGTTCCTGCCTATCTAATTTATTAACCTTCTTCAGTAAAGCTTTTGAGGCTGTTGATCCACGATAAAGAATTCGATATTGTTTATTTAGACTTTAGTAAGGCTTTTGATAGAGTACCGCACTAGAGATTGTTAAAGAAAGTGGCAGCTCATGGCATTGGGGGAAAAGTGCTGTCATGGATCGAGTCATGGCTCACCAATAGGAAGCAGAGAGTGTGCATAAATGGGGTTAAATCCGAGTGGGGACTTGTAACAAGTGGTGTTCCACAGGGATCAGTCTTAGGCCCGTTGTTATTTATAATATATATCAATGACCTTGACGAGGGAATTACTAGTGACATGAGCAAATTCGCCGACGACACGAAGATAGGTAGGATAATTGATTCAAAAATAGATGTCATAGAGCTTCAGGAAGATTTAGACAAACTTAATTCGTGGTCAGAAAAGTGGCAGATGCAGTTCAATGCAGATAAATGCAAGGTACTGAAGCTCGGGAGTGTCCATAACCCAAGTACTTATAAGTTAAATAACGCAGAACTTAGCCATACAGATTGCGAGAAGGACTTGGGGGTGATGGTAAGCAGCAACCTTAAACCAAGACAGCAACGCCTAAGTGTACGTAATAAGGCAAATAGATTACTGGGATTTATATCAAGAAGTGTAAGCAACAGAAGTCCAGAGGTTATATTACAGCTTTATACATCATTAGTAAGGCCTCACCTAGATTACGCAGCTCAGTTCTGGTCTCCATATTACAGCATGGACATAAATTCATTAGAAAACATTCAGCGTAGAATGACTAAATTAATACATAGCATTAGAAATCTTCCTTACGAAGAAAGATTGAAGACCCTTAAATTACATTCACTTGTAAGACGTAGAATGAGGGGAGACATGATCGAGGTATACAAGTGGAAAATGGGTATTAACAAAGGGGATATAAATAAGGTCTTGAGGATCTCTCCAAGAGTGAACTCGCAATAATGGATTTAAGTATAAAGTCTGAAATAACACACACAGAGTCTGTCTGGATAGAATTTTCAGAGGGGTGTGAAAAATTGATTTTAGGCGTGATTTACCGTCCTCCAAACTTAGATAGGGAACAAGGGAGACTACTTTGGGAGGAAATTGTTAAGGCCACAAGCCACGATAACGTAGTAATTCTAGGGGACTTTAACTTTAGTCAGATTAATTGGAATTTCTTGACAGGGAATTTAGAATCTAACGACTTTTTAGAAGTAGTTCAGGATTGCTTTTTGAAGCAGTTTGTGACAGAACCTACAAGGGGAAATAACCTACTTGACTTGGTTCTGGCAAGCAAGGAAACCCTTGTTAATAATTTAGAAATTACAGAGGAACTCGGCTCAAGCGACCACAAGTCAATTATCTTTAGCATTGAATGGATGTATTATAGTAGGGATAATTCAGTAACGGTCCCAGATTTTCGCTTAGCAGATTATAATGGACTTAGAGAACACTTATCAACTGTGGACTGGGATGACGAAGAGAGATATCAATATGACAGTTTTCTTAACACTGTACAGGCTGCCCAAAGAACATTTATCCCGTATAAAGAAATTAGATCAAGTAGAAATGATAAATGGATAAATAATAGGCTCAAGTATCTTTTAGGGCAGAAGAAAGGAATTTATAGGTGCATGAAAAGAGGTGAGGGTCATCTTATAAATCAGTATACTGACATTAAGAGGGACGTTAAAAAGGGGATATGAAAAGCTAAACGGGACTATGAAATTAAAGTTGCTAGGGATTCAAAAACTAACCCAAAAAGTTTTTTCCAGGTTTATAGAACAAAAGTTAGGGATAAGATAGGTCCCCTTAAAAATAACTCTGGGCATCTTACTGACAAGGAGAATGATATGTGCTCCATTTTTAATAATTATTTTCTCTCGGTTTTCACACAGGAAGACACTAATAATATCCCAGTAATTAATTTTTTTTAGAGTTCCTGAAGAAGATAAATTATGTAATATCACAGTCACTAGCGAAATGGTTATGAAACAAGTAGACCGTCTGAAACAAAATTAATCGCCGGGTCCTGATGAGCTTTTTGCAAGGGTTCTTAAGGAATGCAAAATGGAACTCTGTGAACCAATATCTAACATTTTTAATTTATCTCTTCAAACAGGTGTAGTGTCTGATATGTGGAAGATGGCTAATGTAATTCCTATTTTTAAAGCAGGGGACAAGTCACTACCGTCAAATTACCGCCCAATAAGCCTGACCTCAATTGTAGGCAAATTACTAGAGTCAATTATAGCTGATATTATTAGATATCAGATTGGAGGGAGAGAGTATGGAGGAGGTGAATTTATTCAGATATTTGGGAGTGGACATGTCGGCGGATGGGTCTATGAAGGATGAGGTGAATCATAGAATTGATGAGGGGAAAAGGGTGAGTGGAGCACTTCGAGTCTGTGGAGACAAAGAACCTTGTCCATGGAAGTAAAGAGGAATGTATGAGAGTATAGTTATACCAACGCTCTTATATGGGTGTGAAGCATGGGTGATGAATGTTGCAACGAGGAGAAGGCTGGAGGCAGTGGAGATGTCATGTCTGAGGTCAATGTGTGGTGTGAATATAATGCAGAGAATTCGGAGTTTGGAAATTAGGAGGAGGTGCGGGATTACCAAAACGATTGTCCAGAGAGCTGAGGAGGGGTTGTTGAGGTGGTTTGGACATGTAGAGAGAATGGAACGAGACAGAGTGACTTCGAGAGTGTATAAATCTGTAGTGGAGGGAAGGCGGGGTAGGGGTCGGCCTAGGAAAGGTTGGAGGAGGGGTAAAGGAAGTTTTGTGTGCGAGGACTTGGACTTCCAGCAAGCATGTGTGAGCGTATTTGATAGGAGTGAATGGAGGCATATGGTTTTTAATACTTGACGTGCTGTTGGAGTGTGAGCAAAGTAACATTTATGAAGGGATTCAGGGAAACCGGCAGGCCGGACTTGAGTTCTGGAGATGGGAAGTACAGTGCCGGCACTCTGAAGGAGGGGTGTTAATGTTGCAGTTTTATAACTGTAGTGTAAAGCACCCTTCTGGCAAGACAGTGATGGAGTGAATGATGATGAAAGTTTTTCTTTTTCGGGCCACCCTGCCTTGGTGGGAATCGGCCAATGTGTTAATAAAATAAAAATTATTAGAAGTCATCTAGATAACTATAATTTGATTAATGATACTCAGCATGGATTCACGAGGGGCCGTTCCTGCATATCTAATTTATTAACCTTTTTAGTAAAGCTTTTGAGGCTGTTGATCACGATAAAGAATTCGATATTGTTTATTTAGATTTTAGTAAGGCTTTTGATAGAGTACCACACCAGAGACTGTTAAAGAAAGTGGCAGCTCATGGCATTGGGGATAAAGTGCTGTCAAGGATCGAGTCATGGCTCACCAATAGGAAGCAAAGAGTCTGCATAAATGGGGTTAAATCCGAGTGGGGATCTGTAACAAGTGGTGTTCCACAGGGATCAGTCTTAGGCCCGTTGTTGTTTATAATATATATCAATGACCTTGATGAGGGAATTACTAGTGATATAAGCAAATTCGCCGATGACACGAAGATAGGTAGGATAATTGATTCAAACGTAGATGTCAGGGAACTTCAGGAGGATTTAGACAGACTCAATTCCTGGTCAGAAAAGTAGCAGATGAGGTTCAATGTAGATAAATGCAAGGTTCTGAAGCTCGGGAGTGTCCATAACCCAAGCACTTATAAGTTAAATAACGTAGAACTTAGCCATACAGATTGCGAAAAGGACTTGGGGGTTATGGTAAGCAGCAACCTTAAACCAAGACAGCAATGCGTAAGCATACGTAATAAGGCAAACAGATTACTGGGATTTATATCAAGAAGTGTAAGCAACAGAAGTCCAGAGGTTATATTACAGCTTTATACATTGTTAGTAATGCCTCACCTAGATTACGCAGCTCAGTTCTGGTCTCCATATTACAGAATGGATATTAATTCGTTAGAAAACATTCAGCGTAGAATGACTAAATTAATACATAGCATTAGAAATCTTTCGTATGAAGAAAGATTGAAGACCCTAAAATTACATTCACTTGTAAGACGTAGAATGAGGGAAGACATGATCGAAGTATACAAGTGGAAAATGGGTATTAACAAAGGGGATATAAATAAGGTCTTGAGGATATCTCTCCAAGAGAGAACCCGCAATAATGGATTCAAATTAGATAAGTTTAGATTTAGAAAGGATATAGGAAAGTACAGTGGACCCCCGAGTATCGTAATTAATCCATTCCAGGAGCTAGTACTTAACACGAAGTTTTCGAAATTCGAACCATTATTTCCCATAAGAAATAATGTAAATACAATTAATCCGTTCCACAAAAAAATATTCACCTACTAAATTAAAAACAAAAAATATATATATACATTTACTTACCTTTATTGAAGAGTTGCAGGCATCTGGAAGGTAGAGTTGCTGAAAGGGGCAGGGAGTTAGTGGTTGGAAGGGGAATCCCCCTCCAAAAGGACTTCAGGTGTCAAAGCCCTCTCTGGGGTTACTTCCCTTCTTGGTCTTTTAATGCCACTAGGACCAGCTTGAGAGTCACTAGACCCCTGCCTGGTGAAGTAGCTGTCCAGAGTCCTCTGTTTCTGGCGACCCTTCAACACTTTCCTGAAGTGCGACATGGCTCTGTCACTGAAGTGGCTGCACAGAAGGCTCATTTCAGCTTGCTCAGGGTGGTATCTTTCAACAAATGTCTGCAACTCATTCCACTTTGTACACATCTCCTTAAGCACTGAAGAGGGCACCTTCTTCTGTCTCTCATCCTCCTCCTTTGAAGCAATAACCTCAGCTGTGGTCTGTTGCTGTTCCAGATGAAGCTCTTGCAGCTCTTCAGTTGTTAGCTCTACCCTGTGGGCCTCCACCAACTCTTCCACATCCTCACCACTCACCTCCAACCCCAGGTTGTTCCCCAATGCCACAATAGAGTCCACAACAGGCACAAGGTCATCAAGGTCAGGGTCAGCCTCAAATCCTTCAAAATCCCTCTGTTGGACACAACCTGGCCACAATGGTCTCCAAGCAGAGTTCAAAGTCCTGAAGTCACTCCTCCCAAGCCTTACCTATAAGGCGTATGCATTGCACAATGTTGAAGTGATCTTTCCAGAACTCTCTTAGGGTCAACTCAGTGTCCGAGGTCACTTCAAAGCACTTTTCAAACAGTGCTTTGGTGTACAGTTTCTTGAAGTTGGAAATGACCTGCTGGTCCATGGGCTGGAGGAGAGGAGTGGTGTTAGGAGGCAAGAACTTCACTCTGATGAAATTATACTTGTCAGACAAACACTCTTGCAAGTTGTGAGGGTGAGCAGGAGCATTGTCCAGTATCAGGAGGCACCTGAGTGGCAATTTCTTTTCAAAGAGGTATTTCTTCACAGTAGGGCCAAACACTCCAGTCACCCATTCCTTGAAAATCTCCGTAGTGACCCATGCCTTGGTGTTAGCCTTCCAATGCACACACAAATTATTCTTGTCAACACTGTGATTCTTGAAGGGTCTGGGATTTTCATAGTGATACACCAGTAAAGGCTTCACTTTAAAATCACCACTAGCATTAGAACAAAACATGAGAGTTAGCCTGTCTTTCATAGGCTTGTGTCCTGGCTGTGCCTTTTCCTCCTGAGTAATGTAGGTCCTGTTGGGCATTTTCTTCCAAAACAGGCCTGTTTCATCACAGTTAAACACTTGTTGGGGAGGAATTGTTCAGCCTCTACGAACCCCTGGAATTCCTGCACAAATTTTTCAGCTGCACGTTTGTCTGAGCTGTCTGCCTCACCATGCCTCACAACACTGTGTATGCCACTACGTTTCTTAAACCTGTCAAACCAGCCTTTGCTGGCTTTAAAATCACTTGCCTCACCACTGGTTGCAGGCATTGTCTTGACAAGATCTGCGTGCAACTTCCTTGCCTTTTCACAAATTATCGCCATGGAAACACTATCACCGGCTCTCTGTTTTTCATGGATCCACACCAACAACAACTTCTCAACCTCATCCACTGTTTTCGATCTATTTTTCGTTAACATATCAACCCCTTTTGCAACATTAGCTTCCTTGATCTCATTTCTCTTTGCCAGGATAGAGCCGATAGTAGAAGGGGTTTTGTTGTACATACTGGCAAGATCACTCAGACGTACGCCACTCTCATATTTTTCTATAATCTCTTTCTTCAGTTCGATGGTGTTCCTCACTTTCTTTACCACAGGGGTGCCACTAGGAAGCTTCTTTGGACCCATGGTGACTTATTTCACAGTGACAATCACTAAATCACCAAAAAAAACACCAAATGTAGTGTGAATGTTTGAAAGAGCGCGCTAGGTAATGTTCTCTCATTGGTAAACAACGCTTCACTGGCGGCGTCCTGCGTCCCGAGCAGGCGGACAGGTCTAATACGTTACGAAACACGAGCGGTTTTACGATTCTCGAAGTCGTAAAAAGCTTACGAAACACGAAGTTTACGAAGTAAGAACCTTTCGAAACTCGGGGGTCCACTGTATTGGTTTGGAAATAGGGTAGTTGATGAGTGGAACAGTCTGCCTAGTAGGGTTATTGAAGCAAGGACTTTGGGTAGTTTTAAATTTAGGTTGGATAAATTCATGAGTAAGAGGGGTTGGATTTGAGTGGGAATTGCTCATGAGTAAATAGAATTATCAAAGCTTATTTCTTGAGTAGCATTGAAGATTAGGTTGAACAAATATTCTGTTAGTGGGATGGAATGTGAAGGACTTGCCTAGTATGGGCCAACAGGCCTGCTGCAGTGTTCCTCCTTTCTTATGTTCTTATGATATTATTAGAAGCCATTTAGATAACCATAATTTGATTAATAATACTCAGCATGGATTTACGAGGGGCCGTTCCTGCCTATCTAATTTATTAACCTTCTTTAGTAAAGCTTTTGAGGCTGTTGATCACGATAAAGAATTCGATATTGTTTATTTAGATTTTAGTAAGGCTTTTGATAGAGTACCGCACCAGAGACTGTTAAAGAAAGTGGCAGCTCATGGCATTGGGGGAAAAGTGCTGTCATGGATCGAGTCATGGCTCACCAATAGGAAGCAGAGAGTGTGCATAAATGGGGTTAAATCTGAGTGGGGATCTGTAACAAGTGGTGTTCCTCAGGGATCAGTCTTAGGCCCGTTGTTGTTTATAATATATATCAATGACCTTGATGAGGGAATTACTAGTGATATGAGCAAATTCGCCGATGACACGTAGATAGGTAGGATAATTGATTCTAACTTAGATGTCAGGGAACTTCAGGAGGATTTAGACAGACTCAATTCCTGGTCAGAAAAGTGGCAGATGCAGTTCAATGTAGATAAATGCAAGGTTCTGAAGCTCGGGAGTGTCCATAACCCAAGCACTTATAAGTTAAATAACGTAGAACTTAGCCATACAGATTGCGAAAAGGACTTGGGGGTATGGTAAGCAGCAACCTTAAACCAAGACAGCAATGCCTATGCGTACGTAATAAGGCAAGCAGATTATACTGGGATTTATATCAAGAAGTGTAAGAAACAGAAGTCCAGAGGTTATATTACAGCTTTATACATCGTTAGTAAGGCCTCACCTAGATTACGCAGCTCAGTTCTGGTCTCCATATTACAGAATGGATATTAATTCGTTAGAAAACATTCAGCTTAGAATGACTAAATTAATACATAGCATTAGAAATTTTCCGTATGAAGAAAGATTGAAGACCCTAAAATTACATTCATTTGTAAGACGAAGAATGAGGGGAGACATGATCGAGGTATACAAGTGGAAAATGGGTATTAACAAAGGGGATATAAATAAGGTCTTGAGAATATCTCCAAGAGAGAACCCGCAATAATGGATTCAAATTAGATAAGTTTAGATTTAGAAAGGATATAGGAAAGTATTGGTTTGGAAATAGGGTAGTTGATGAGTGGAACAGTCTGCCTAGTAGGGTTATTGAAGCTAGGACCTTGGGTAGTTTCAAATTTAGGTTGGATAAATACATGAGTGAGAGGGGTTGGATTTGAGTGGGAATTGCACATGAGTAAATAGAATTATCAAAGCTTATTTCTTGGGTAGCATTTAAGATTGGGTTGAACAAATATCTTGTTAGTGGGATGGAATGTGAAGGACTTGCCTAGTATGGGCCAACAGGCCTGCTGCAGTGTTCCTCCTTTCTTATGTTCTTATAAGCAGTATTGTTAGGCTAAGTAAATGCTATTATTATATTTCCCTACAATATATTTGTGCATCAAACATTCGCGATTTTTCAACATTCGCGAGGCTCTTGATCCCCTAACCCTCGTGAATGTGGACGGAAACCTGGATACTAAAAAATTCTAGCGGCTTCAAATCAAGTGGGAGAAAGCTGGTAGGCCCACATATGAGAAAATGGGTCTGTGTGGTCAGTGTGCGCTGTATAAAAAAAATCCTGCAGCACGCAGTGCATAATGAGAAAAAAAACTGCAACCGTTTTTTTGGATTAAAACACCGACTTTGAGGTGTATTTTCGTATAGTATTTATGGTTGTATGCTCTTTCGTGGTCTCATTTGATAGAATGGAAAACGTATTACAGAAATAGAGATGATTAAGATTAGTTTCATGATAAAAATAACCTTGTTATTGAGCTCAAAGTAGTGGAAATGTTCGATTTTTGCCATTGTTCAAGAGTACACAAATCACGCCATGCGTCCAATACATGTCATCTGGTGAGTCTAATATTCTTACACAAGTGCACTGATATTATTTATACCATTTTTACAATAATGCAGTAGTCTGCATAACAGTAAATCTTCTATATTTTGTGTAAATAAAAAATAAAAATAAAAACCAAGAGTAATATAAGAGGGGCCTAAAGACGTGACTAATGAACAGAGAAAATCTTGTTTTAGTTCCAGGAATGTCTGCATTGTTTATTCTGGACCCTATTTTGAAATTGACATCTTTTTTATTTTGCATGAAATTGGCTAAATTGCCAATTTCTGACCACTTTATTGGGTAGTTGAAATCGGTAAATTGGTGTTTTCTTGTACTCAATCAATAGAACAAATGGAGTTCTAAAGAAATAGCTATGAGTTTGGTCGACTGTAACAAGGAATTGGCCGAAAATAGGGCTCAAATTCGGCAAAATTACCGATGTGTACATTTCGCTGACATCGCTAACTTCGCGAGAGCGTAATTCCGTAAGTTTTCCATCAAATTTCGTACTTTTCGTGTCATTACCACCAGGAAAAGATTCTCTATCATTTCATAAGAAAAAATAATTTTTTTTTTCCAAAATTTTGCAACAGAATGACAGTTTCAAAATGGGGCCTCCGACAGTCAAAGGGTTAAACCTGTTGTCTTTGCTGATGACACGATTTATGTCATCTCCTACCCTAATGTTGCCTCACTCAACACTATTGTTAACGAAGAACTAGTAAAAATATCGACCTGGATGACTGCTAATAAACTTACACTTAATATTGACGAAACCTTCTACGTTCTGTTTGGGAACAGAACAGGTGTTGCCCAGCTGAACATAATGATTGCTAAACATAATGAGGGCAAATTCCTGGGCCTGCACCTTGACAGAAATCTGAAATTCAGCACCCATATACAACAAATAACAAAAAAAGTATCCAAAACAGTTGGGATCCTCTCCAAGATACGTTACTATGCACCACAATCAGCCCTACTCACACTATACTATTCATTCATCTATCCCTACCTCACCTATGTTATGTGTGCCTGGGGATCAACAGCAGCAACTCATCTAAAGCCAATAATAACCCAACGGAATCCAATGCAAGACAGCACCCCTCCCCCCCACTCTTCAAAGACCTGAACCTACTCACTGTACAGAACATTCACACCTATTACTGTGCAACCTACATTTACAGAACCGTAAATTCTAATATTAACCCTGAACTAAAACACTTTCTTGATAGTTGCAACAGAACCCATAGACACAATACCAGACACAAAAATCTCTATGACATTCCCCCTGTCCGGCTAAACCTCTACAAAAATTTGATGTAAAAGGGCCTAAAATCTGGAACTTCCTGCCTGAAAACTCTAGAACTGCACACTCAGCCACCATTTTCAAAACTACCTTTAAAAAACATCTTATCTTCCTAACACACCCCATCATCAGCTAACCAAATGAAAACCACCAAATTCTCTTTTTTGTATCATGAACACATTCAAAACAATAAAGTCTTACTCTCGTTATCTGTAATTCCCCGTAATTTACACTTACACCCACCCAAATGACTGTAAACATAAAATTCCTAATATAGCTATTGCCTATTAAATCATAAGTTAGTGTACTAAGTTTGCCTAAGATACTCATCCAATACATGAGCTTTAATAGAAACAGTGTATCATGCCAAGACAAATCCAAATCCAATCCAGTTACTAAATTTACCATTTGTAATATTATTATATGATTTATACTACCTCACTATTATAAATCTAATCATGTATGTACCTAATTATGTATATCTAATTATGTATCTAATAATGTATGTTAAAATGTACTGCTCCATAACCTATTTCAATATAGAGTAAAAATTAGTATTAGTCTGCCCGAAATGCCTAGGCATGCTAGTGGCCTTCTTTGTAATTAATATTTTATAACATGTAAACCACACATTGTAAGATTTACAAGGAAATAAACATTTTCAATTTATTTCATTTAAAAAAATCTAAGGCCAGCAGGATCCATAAAATGTACATGTATCATGGTTAACCACTCGGGATGACTGTATGTTCAACGTACTAGTACACCTAACTAGCAAAAGTAAATGGTGAACAAGGAGCTGTTGTTTCACCACCAGCTTCCCTACAAGCAAACAGGGTGTTCAAGTGGCATGAAGATGACTTATTCATTCCAAATTTATTACAGTTTCATGATGATAATGTTAGAATTCACCTACAAAGCACACTAAGCATATTTAACCTAGGATAACCCAGTAAAGTCAAACAATGTGAATACTTTCCATGTTTTGAGGGGTATTGAACTCTGAAACAGTTGTGATATTACAAGTATTCATTGTACATAGTCTTAGAAGACCAAAATAGAAAAAAATAGATAAAAAGTAGTTTTTTTTTTTTCAACAAGTCGGCTGTCTCCCACCGAGGCAGGGTGACCCAAAAAGAAAGAAAATCCCCAAAAAGGAAATACTTTCACCATCATTCAACACTTTCACCTCACTCATACATAATCACTGTCTTTGCAGAGGCACTCAGATACGACAGCTGAGAATAAGTCCCTTCCAACTGTCACTATCTCAGACCCCTCCTTTAAAGGGCAGGCATTGTACTTCCCATTTCCAGGTCTCAAGTCCAACTAAATCAATTAACTGGTTTCCCTGAATCCCTTCACAAAATATTAATCTGCTCGCACTCCAACAGCTCGTCAGGTCCCAAAAACCATTCGTCTCCATTCACTCCTATCTAACACGCTCACACGTGCTTGCTGGAAGTCCAAGCCCCTCGCCCACAAAACCTCCTTTACCCCCTCCCTCCAACCTTTTCGAGGATGACCCCTACCCCGCCTTCCTTCCCTTACAGATTTATACGCTCTCCAAGTCATTCTACTTTGATCCATTCTCTCTAAATGACCAAACCACCTCAACAACCCCTCTTCAGCCCTCTGACAAATATTTTTAGTAACTCCACACCTTGGGGCTCAACATCAATAAATCACCTCAAACCATTAATAACACAACGAAAGGCTGCAGTCCGAATGATAAAAAATTCCCATTCTAGACAGCATACTCCTTCAATATTCAAAAGTCTGAACTTGCTCACCATACAAGACATCCATACTTTTTACCGTGCCTATTACATACATAGAACACTAAACTCAAATATTAACCCACAACTCAAAATTTTCCTAACCAACCTTAACAGGACACATGAACATAACACAAGACACAGATCACTCTTCAATGTTCCCCGTGTCCACCTCACACTATGCAAAAACGCAATGCACATTAAAGGCCCAAAAATTT
Organism: Cherax destructor; assembly: GCA_009830355.1. NCBI lineage: Eukaryota > Metazoa > Arthropoda > Malacostraca > Decapoda > Parastacidae > Cherax > Cherax destructor. The sequence goes on from WNWK01014757.1 coordinate 28,948, forward strand.
GGAATTTATTACCTATGATTACAAAAGAAATCCGGTCTATACATCAATTCAAAATTCTGCTAAAAAAACCACCTATTCACCCAAAACTAAATACCCACTACTTTACATTACCTACAAAGTTAATAAATAACTTTCCACTGCCTCAAAATAACATTATTCACTGTGTCACTCCCCTAGCCTCAAAACCCCTTACATAGTTGCTCAAAGAAAAATAATTTATCAAACATAATCTAGTACAAATGTTGAAACTTATACCTCATAATGTATAAACCTGTAATATATCATAATGTGTAAACCTGTTATAATTAATACAACTTAATCTAACTTTGTTCCTACAACATTACCAAATAAAGAAATCCATTCTCATGTACCCTTGTGCTCCTTGTAACTCATCTAATGACCATATAAACTGTTATTGCAACACAAATTATTGATTTGATTTGTTTAATCTGATTTAATAATTTTATTAATACAAATAATAAATTATTATGTTGACATATAAAACTGTAAATGATCCAAAATTATAAAACTATTATGTTTCAATTTTTTTTTTTTTTCAACAAGTCAGCCGTCTCCCATCAAGTCAGGGTGACCCAAAAAGAAAGAAAATCCCCAAAAAGAAAATACTTTCATCATCATTCAACACTTTCGCCACACTCATACATAATCACTGTCTTTGCAGAGGCACTCAGATACGACAGCTGAGAATAGTCCTCCCAGCTGTCACTATCCCAGACCCCTCCTTTAAAGTGCAGGCATTGTACTTCCCATTTCCAGGACTCAAGTCCAACTAAATCAATTAACTGGTTTCCCTGAATCCCTTCACAAAATGTTACCCTGCTCACACTCCAACAGCTCGTCAGGTCCCAAAAACCATTCACTCCTATCTAACACGCTCACACATGCTTACTGGAAGTCCAAGCCCCTCGCCCACAAAACCTCCTTTACCCCCTCCCTCCAACCTTTTCTAGGACGACCCCTACCCTGCCTTCCTTCCCCTACAGATTTATACGCTCTCCAAGTCATTCTACTTTGATCCATTCTCTCTAAATGACCAAACCACCTCAACAACCCCTCTTCAGCCCTCTGACAAATACTTTTAGTAACTCCACACCTTCTCCTAACTTCCACATTCTAAATTTTCTGCATAATATTTACACCACACATTGCCCTTAGACAGGACATCTCCACTGCCTCCAGCCTCCTCCTCGCTGCAGCATTTGCAACCCATGCTTCACACCCATATAAGAGTGTTGGTACCACTATACTTTCATACATTCCCTTCTTTGCCTCCATGGATAATGTTTTTTGTCTCCACAGATACCTCAACGCACCACTCACCTTTTTTCCTTCGTCAATTCTATGGTTAACCTCATCCTTCATAAACCCATCTGCTGACACGTCAACTCCCAAATATCTGAAAACATTTACTAATTCCATAATCCCTCTCTCCAATGTGATATCCATTTTTTCTTTATTTAAATTGTTTGATACCCTCATCACCTTACTCTTATCTATGTTCACTTTCAACTTTCTACCTTTACACACTCTCCCAAACTCGTCCACTAACCTTTGCAACTTTTCTTTAGAATCTCCCATAAGCACAGTATCATCAGCAAAAAGTAACTGTGTAAACTCCCATTTTGCATTTAATTCCCTATAATTTAATCCCACCCCTCTCCCCAACACCCTACCATTTACTTCTTTTACAACCCCATCTATAAATATATTAAACAACCATGGTGACATTACACATCCCTGTCTAAGACCTACTTTTACCTTGAAGTAATCTCCCTCTCTCCTACACACCCTAACCTGAGCCTCACTATCCTCATAAAAACTCTTTACAGCCTTCAGTAACTTACTACCTATTCCATACACTTGCAACATTTGCCACATTGCTCCCCTATCCACTCTATCATATGCCTTTTCTAAATCCATAAATGCAATGAAAACTTCTCTACCTTTATCTAAATACTGTTCACATATATGCTTCACTGTAAACACTTGATCTACACATCCCCTACCCACTCTAAAGCCTCCTTGCTCATCTGCAATCCTACTCTCTGTCTTACCTCAAATTCTTTCAATAATAACCTGCCATACACTTTACCTGTTATACTCAGTAAACTTATTCCCCTATAATTTTTACACACTCTTTTATCCCCCTTCCCTTTATATAAAGGAACTATACATGCTCTCTGCCAATCCCTAGGTACCTTCCCCTCTTTCATACATTTATTAAACAAAAATACCAACCACTCCAGCACTATATCCTCCCCTGCTTTTAACATTTCTGTCATGATCCCGTCAGTTCCAGCTGCTTTACCCCCTTTCATTCTACGTAATGCCTCACGCACCTTCCCCACACTCACATCCTGCTCTTCTTCACTCCTAAACGATGTTGTACCTCCCTGGCCAGTACATGAAATTTCCGCCTCCTTTTTTTCATCGACACTTAAAAGTTCCTCAAAATATTCCCGCCATCTACCCAATGCCTCCAGCTCCCCATCTACTAACTCCCCTACTCTGTTTTTAACTGACAAATCCATTCGTTCCCTAGGCTTTCTTACCTTGTTTATCTCACTCCAAAAAATTTTCTTGTTTTCAGCAAAATTTCTTGACAGAGCCTCTCCCATTCTTTCATCCGCTCTTCTTTTGCACTCTCACCACTCTCTTCACCTTTCTTTTACTCTCCATATACTCTGCTCTTCTATTAACACTTCTGTTGTGTAAAAACCTCTCATAAGCTACCTTTTTCTCTTTTATCACACCCTTTACTTCTTCATTCCACTATCCTCATTCCTCCTGCACCCACCCTCCTATAGCCACAAACTTCTGCCCCACATTCTAATACAGTGGTCCCTCGGTTTTCGCCGAAAATTTGTTCCAGAATGCTGCTCAAGTGCCATTACTGAACGAATTTACTTCCTTAAGAAATAATGTCACGTAGGTTAGTCTATTTCAGACCCCCAAAAATACACTTGCAACAGCACTTACGAAAATACACTTACATAAATGTTCGAGTTTGGAGATGCACGAAAACCGAGGGACCACTGTACTGCATTTTTTAAAACTATCCCAACTCTCTTCAAACCCCCTCCCTACTATTCATACTTGCTCTAGCCCACCTTTCTGCCAATAGTTGCTTATATCTCACCCTAACTTCCTCCTCCCTTAGTTTATAGTAGTTATACAGTATATACAGTGGACCCTCGGTTAACGAACACCCCGGAAATCATGCAATTATGTAAGTATAATATTGTAAGTGCTTGTGGAAGTGTATTTTTGGGGGTCTGAAATAGACTAACCTAAATGACATTTTTTCTTAAGGAAGTAAATTCGTTCGGTAATGGCACTTGAGCAGGCTTCTGGGATGAAGTTTTTTCGTTAACCGAGGGTCCACTGTTTACTGATTATTCCAAATGGATCAATGTCTGGCTTAACATTTCCCCATGTGTGACATGCAAAACACCTTTTAACACATCTAATATCATAAGAAACTAGTGTATATAGTGTTAAACATTAAAAGTAATTAAAAACAGTCATATCTTGGCATTAGTAAATTGTAAAAATGTAAATATTGCTGGCGCTTTTATGCTGCCATATTTTGGTTTTCATTTCTTTTACACAATGGTTTTACAGGTTTATATTATGATTTCTTACCTCTATTTACAAGCTAAGGGCTGTTATCTACCATTAGCTCATTTGAAAACTTTTTTATTGTTATGAGACTTACAAATAAAGAATAGGATAAAGTTGGAACCACCTTTGGGCCAGTGATTTCATTTGGTCAACTGACTATTTCATCGATGTCATTGTGCTGTATGAACATGTTTCAGACTCGATTAATTCTAAGAAGGAATGATCTCTAATGAAGTGATGTTCTTGAGGAGGGTACAGACAGTGTAGTTGCTGTTTGCTCCCTGTCTTGTTGTGTAAAAGCTGTTTTTTTTTACTGTCTGTGAAGTGAAGCCAAGTGTGGTACCTTCACAACATTGGCCTTGTACATATCTCTAAGGCCATCTGCATCCCTCTGGTGTTGAGGGCTCTGGTGAAATGACAGATCTGTCCAGGCAAGAGATGAGTCATCTTGCTCTGTTCTCTATTATGTCAAGAAATCATAGATGATATGGGGGTAGGCAATCCAAGAAAGTGGTGAATATTCATAGTGTGAATGCACTTGTGCCTCATATAGTGTTTCACAGTCTCTACTGTTGAGCATGTACGAGATACATCTAAGTGCTGTTAGATTCCTGGCTGCCTTGCTTGCAAGCTTTACTACGTGGTTCTTCATAGTCAGTTTGGAATCAAATTTCACTCCAAGGATATAAACCTTACATCTGGGTTCCAATGCTCTCCCATTCATTCTTAAAACTGTTCCAACATTACCATCATGGTGCCTAAGACCACCACCATTTGTGTTTTCTTGGAAGGAAATGTAACCCACCATCATTTTTCCCCAGGCTAATATAGCTGTAAGCTGGTGATTGATGCAACTGAGAGCAGCTGGCATTTCCTCTTTTGGATAAGTAAATGTCAGAGTACAGTCTTCTGCATGTGCATGGGATTCTGGGATGAGCTGAAGATCATCATCGAAGTAGGTGGTGATGTAGGTTTTAGGGCCCCTGCCTAGGTGAGGGATTAAGCTCCAACTGGCTGACTGTTCCTAACCCAGGTCTGGAGGTCAGTCTCTTGCTAACTTCAGGCTGAATAACAAATACTGAGTTCTGTCTCTTTATGAGTATGAGCTATTGGTAGTGAACATACTCATTCTTACTCTCTCATATTACTTTACCCATAGTATGGTATCTAAATGTATATGACTATAGTGGTTTAAATATAGGAGTACGCAACAGCAATCTCTGGTGCATGATTTTGTCCTTAAGTTCATTCAGTTTGCTATACTGCTGGTATTAACCCTTTGAGGGTCCGTCCCGTAGTTCTATGGCTTTGAAGCCAAGGTCCAAGTCGTAGTACTACGTCATGAGCTCAGCTCACTCAGTTAAACTGCGAGCGGTAAATTTTGGCCTCGATATGAGAGAATGCATCTATGTGGTAAGTGTGCACCATATAAAACAAATCCTGCAGCACGCAGTGCATAATGAGGAAAAAACTATGACCATGTTTTTAGACTAAAACAGCGACTTTGTGGTGTATTTTCATATGGTTTTTACGATTGTATTCATGGTTTCTTGGTCTCGTTTGATAGAATGGAAAATATATTACAGAAATAGAGATGATTTTGATTGATTTTAGTAATCAAAATAGCTTGAAATTGAGCTTAGAGTATTGGAAATGTTAGATTTTTGCCGGTGTTCAAGAGTAAACAAATCACATCATGCGTTCAATACACGTCAGCTGGTAGGTCTAATGTGCTTTCACGAATGCGCTGATATTATTACATTATTGCATAACAGTAAATCTTCTGTTTTTTGGTGTGAATAAAAATTCTTTGTGAATGAAAAATCAAAATGGAATTCATGTGTAAAGCCTGAAAATGTAACTGATAAACAGGGGATATGTTATTTTAGTGCCAGGAATGCCTGCATTGTTTATTCTGGACCCTATTTTGAAAGTGGAATATTTTAAACTTTGTGTGAAATTGGCCAAATTACCAATTTCCGATCACTTTATTGGGTAGTTGAAATAGTTGGTTGGGTGATTTCTTGTGTCCAGTAGATAAAATGGAACACATACTAGTGAAATTGCTAAGAATTTGGTCTAATGGAACAATGTAACTGGTCTAAAATAGGACTCAAAGTGGGCAAAATCGCTGATAGCAAAATTTGCGAGAGCGTAATTTCGTCAATTTTTGATCAAATTTCGTACTTTTTGTTTTATTTAACCCTTTCACTGTCGGTCCCACAATATTACGGCTTGCAAGCCAGCGTCTGTCCCGTAATACTACTCCAAAATTCTAGCTCCTTCAAATCTGGTGGGAGAAAGCTGGTAGGCCTACATGTGAGAGAATGGGTCTGCGTGGTCAGTGTGCTCAGTATAAAAAATCCTGCAGCACGCAGTGCATAATGAGAAAAAAACTCCAACCGTGTTTTTGGTTTAAAACACCAAATTTGCGGTGTATTTTCATATGGTATTTATGGTTATATTCTAGTTCTCTTGGTCTCATTTGATAGAATGGAAGATATATTACAGAAATAGAGATGATTTTGAATGGTTTTCGGGCTAAAAGTACCTTGAAATTGAGCTCAAAGTAGTCGAAATGTTCGATTTTTGCTGATGTTCAAGAGTAAAGAAATCTCGCCACACGTCCAATACACGTCAACTGGTGGGTCTAATATGCTTTCACAAGTGCGCTGATATTATTTATACCATTTTTACAATAATGCCGTAGTCTGCATAACAGTAAATCTTCTATTTTTTGTGTGAATAAAAATTAAAAATGGAAAGCAAGCGTAATGTAAGAGGGGCCTGGAAGCGTGACTAATGAACAGAGAAAATGTTATTTTAGAGCTAGGTATGTCTGCATTGTTTATTCTGGCCCCTGTTTTGAAATTGGCCTTACTTGAATTGTGTATGAAATTGGCCAAATTACCGATTTCTGATCACTTTATTGGGTAGTTGAAATCAGTAAATGGGCAGTTTATTTTGCTCAATCGATAGAACAAATGGAGTTCTAGCGAAATAGCTATGAGTTTGGTCGACTGGAACAAAGGAATTGACCTAAAATAGGGCTCAATGTGGGCAAAATCGGCGATGCGTAAATATCGCCCACCCCTCTAACTTCGTGAGAGCGTAATTCTGTAAGTTTTCCATCAAATTTCGTACTTTTGGTGTCATTACCATCGGGAAAAGATTCTCTCTCATTTCATAAGAATTTTTTTTTTTTAAATTCTTCGACACTGAGAGCAAGTTTGTGAGCAGGCAGGGGTCTGGACCCCTCAAAGGGTTAGTTTTACAGCTAGATACCACTGATGTACCTGTGTTTGTAATAATGGTGAACTTGTTTTCTTCTTTGGGTCACTCTACTTTGGAGGGAAATGGCCAATGTTACAAAAAAAAAAAAAAAAATTTCATGTACTAACCTTGTTCCACTGAAATTGTGCCTCACTCCTCAGTTCTGTATTATTGGTGCTCTATTGTAAATACTGTATGTAATTATAGATAATAGACAAGTTAATTATAGTACATTATTTTAATGATGTGGAAATATTAGAGTATAGTAGTGTACATACTTGTAGGAGAGTGTTGTGAAGGGCACCCAGAGAACATGCTAACACTGCATTCACAGCCAAGTTTCAAATATTCACAATCAATGCAAAGCACTTGGGTCTAGCTGGGCTAAAAGTAAATATTTCTCATTTATAATTCTTTTTACTGTGGATTAAAGATTACAGAGATGATTAATTTGAATATGATTCAGATTGCAGATGAGATGAATGCTGTCCTGTTGGCAGACATGGCACACATTTCTGGTCTAGTTGCTGCAGAGTTAATTCCCTCGCCATTTGATCATTGTCATGTTGTTACGACAACCACTCACAAAACACTAAGAGGACCAAGGTATGCTTGCTTGCATATTATGAAGAAATTTTTGGATGAAAATGAGAGGAAAGGGCAAGTTTAGGCTTTGTTACTTTCTAGAATAATGGTAAACCCCTCATAGTGCACGGATTATAGTACATTTATGAATAATCAGCTCATAATGTAGTACAGCATTACATGATGTGTGGGGAAAATAGGATTATGTTCCAGACATCTCCAAATTCACCAAACAATTTTTCTTTCTCTGTGCTAGGTAAAAATTACTGCAGTATAACATGCCTTTCATTCTAGGAGTGCCTTCTTGAAATGGAAGGGTGGGGAGAGGGTTTATGTGGTCCTACTGGGCTGAGGTGGATGACTGTTGTTCTTGTGTTATGTTTATAGAGTTGGTTGTATTGTAGTGCTTGTGTTCTGTAATACATCTGTAGTCTGTTTTACCCTGCAGTATCCTATGCAGCTGATGATGAGGTATAATTGCGTGCTCCAGAATTTTCTTCACACGAGTACTTCTAGACTTGTCAGGTCAATGAATAACACAAAACTGCTCATGTAACTCTGCATTGTTTACCTCCAATTGACTTACTTATCCTCTTCTTTTCTCTCTTATTTGAAAATGATCTTCAACGTTTATTTTGTAACTGGTTTATCTTACTCTTTATCTTACTCTTTATCTTCATTTACATCTTCATGCATATCTTCAAAGCCTTCAGCTCTCAGTCCTTGCTGGCCCTGGCTCCTTACTGAGAAAAAAGCTGAGAAATTATTCACCATCACAGAAGGTCATAAATGATCCTAACCTGCATTTATGGTTGATTGGGATGCTTTGTCCCATGACACATTTACGGGTGTAATTGCATCAGTATTGTAAGGTACGTATATCCCAGAACTTGGGCATGCTAATTTTGGAGTTATCCATTGTTGTGATGAGTTTCTTCATTATCTTGCATATGTAGTCTTAATAACTCCTCGATCCAGTGGCTGTATCAAAGATACCATATTGGGTGGTTAAAACAGAACTGTTGCATTGGGGTCCAGGGAATGTAAGGTTGCAGAATGACTACAGAACTTGCCTAGAATGAGGAGGAACTTTAATGCAAAATTTTTCCTGGCCAGGTACATCTTCATTGTTTGAATAAAATATAGCTTGAATAATTCAATAAATAGAACTTCGATAATGGATGCTGTTTGTTTGATCACCAAATACCTGTCAAACTGGTTTTCTTTGCCTTCTAATGCATGGGAATTTTCTAATCACCCATTACATTTGTACACAAGCAAACTGAACCAATTCTTAGCTACCTTGAAAACTTGTATAAATCCTTCTTGCTAATTTAACCCTTTCACTGTCAAGACCCCTGCTCACAAACTTGCTTTCAGTGTCAAAGAATTTAAAACAAACAAAAAAAAAAAAAAATTCTTATGAAATGATAGAGAATCTTTTCCCGATGGTAATGACACCAAAAGTACAAAATTTGATGGAAAACCTACAGAATTACGCTCTCAGCGATTTAGCATCGGCGATTTCACCCACTTTGAGCTTCATTTTCGGCCAATTCCATTGTTCCAGTTGACCAAACTCATAGCTATTTCGCTAGAACTCCATTTGTTCTATCGATTGAATAGAAGAAACCGCCCAATAAAGTGATCAGAAATTGGTAATTTTGCCAATTTCATACACAATTCAAGTAAGGCCAATTTCAAAATAGGGTTCAGAATTAACAATGCAGACATTCCTAGCACTAAAATAACATTTTCTCTGTTCATTAGTCACGTCTCTAGGCCCCTCTTATATTACGCTTGCTTTCCATTTTTAATTTTTATTCACACAAAAAATAGAAGATTTACTGTTATGCAGACTACTGCATTATTGTAAAAATGGTATAAATAGTATCAGCGCATTTGTGAAAGCATATTAGACCCACCAGTTGACATGTATTGGACGCATGACGTGATTTGTTTTCTCTTGAAATCGAACATTTCCGCTGCTTTGAGCTCAATTTCAAGGTGTACTTTTAGTCCATAAACCATTCAAAATCATCTCTATTTCTGTAATATATCTTCCATTCTATCAAATGAGACCAAGAAAATGAGAATACAACCATAAATACCATGCAAAAATACACTGCAAAGTCTGTGTTTTAAACCAAAAACACGGTCAGTTTTTTTCTCACTATGCACTGCTTGCTGCAGGATTTTTTTATACTGACCACACTGACCACTCAGACTCATTCTCTCATATGTAAACCTACCAGCTTTCTCCCGCAAGATTGTAAGCCACTAGAATTTTGGCGTAGTATTACAGGATCAACACTGGCTTGCAAACCGTAATATTACAGGACTGACAGTGAAAGGGTTAAGCTCTTTATGGCATGCTTTTCCAACATATCTCTGTATTGTCAGTACAAAACACTTTATGCTTAACACTTTGTGATGTACAATATCAAAATTTCCCGTGCTTTCAAATTTTTGGAATGCATTTTTTTTAGATGTGTTGCAGCCAAATTTCACAATGTGAAGATACGTAAGAGGGTTTACTATATTATTATTATTACTATTTATTTTAGGCTTGACAACCATTTCTCATCAAGATAGGGTGACTCAAAACAGAAAATGCATTTACCATCATTCATTCAATCCCCATCTTTCCAGATGTGTGCTGACATCACAATCAAATTACTCTCCAATTGCATTATTCCCAACTGTCCTTCAGAGTTAAAGCACTGCCCTTCTCACCTCCAGGGCTTGTCTGACTAACCAGTTTCCCTGGATCCCTTCATAAAGGTTACCTTGCTCACACTTCAACAGAACATCTATTAAAAATCACTTAATCTTCATTCCTATCTAATATGCTCACACAAGCCTGTTGGATGCTCAAGCCCCTAAAACTTGCTCTTTTACCCCCTCTCTCCAACTGTTCCTAGGATGACCCCTACCTTCCACCCCAGATTTATATGCCCTTTTTGTCAACCTAGTTCTTTCCATCCTATCTGCATGCCTAAACCACCTCCACAACCTCTCCTCAGCCTTCTGATTTATATATACCCTTGGTCACCCAACATCTCTTCAATTTGTAGGCTCTGAATTCTTTTCATGACATAAACACCACACTTTGCTCTTAAAACACTTCTCCACTTCTTCAGCATTGAAAGCTCATGCCTAACACCCACAGATTTCTCAACATACCACCCACCTTTTTTCCTTTCATCTATTCTGTGTTTCACTTCATCTTTCATAGACCCATCAGCTGACATATCCACACCCACACATCTAAATGTATCCACTTTATCCATACTCCCTCCCTCCAGTCTGACATACAATCTATTATTACCTAGATTTTTTTGTTATCCTCATCGCCTTGCTCTTTTTCCTGTCTGTTTTATGTATTTTTTACTAGGTCAGCTTCAATTATTGGGATGGTCTAAACCATGACCAATCATTCTTGGTTATACAGTGGACCCCCGAGTAACGAGAAAAATTCATTCCAGAAGCCTGCTCAAGTGCCATTACCGAACGAATTTACTCCCTTAAGAAATAATGTCAAGTAGGTTAGTCCATTTCAGACCCCCAAAAATACACTTACAAAAGCACTTAAAATATTATACTTACATAATTGTACGATTTCCGGGGTGCTCGTTACTCGGGGTCCACTGTATTTTATTATCCAAGAAATAGGGTAATGCTGATTTTTTGCATGAAGATGGATTCAAAATGGAAGGCAAGTGTTTTATAGCAGAGGCATGGGGATATGATTAATGAAAGGAGGATAGGTTGCTTTAGTAGGTGGAATACCTATAGTCTTTATTTTTAAACTCAGTTTTTAAATTGGAATTAGTTGAATACAGTGGACCCCCGGCTAACGAACAAAATTCATTCCAGAAGCCTGCTCAAGTGCCATTACCGAACGAATTTACTTCCTTAAGAAATAATGTCACGTAGGTTAGTCTATTTCAGACCCCCAAAAATACACTTCCACAAGCACTTACAATATTATACTTACATAATTGTACGATTTCCGGGGTGTTCGTTAGCCGGGGGTCCACTGTATTGTGTAAACTTGGCTAAATTACTCACTTGGGCAATTTATAGGGTAGTTCTGATAGATGAATGGGCAATTTCTTATGCTCAGTCAATAGAGTGGAAAGCATACTAACAAAAAAGCCAAAAATTTGGTTAAGTTGAACAAAGGAATTAGCTTAAAATAGGACACAAAGCAAGCGAAATTGCAGATGCTGAAGTTGTATTCAGACCTCCACCTTTGTAACTGCATAATTTCACATTTTTTGTGTTATTGCATTGAGAAAAAGATTTTTCTATTTCAGAAGAATTTTTTTTTTTTAAATTGCAACACTGTCAACACTTAATTTCAGAGGTTGCAACAATTCCAGGGTTATGTTCTTTATATTTTTCCCATTCATTAGTGTTGGTCTTGTCTACAAGGTTATACATACCTTTTGCTGTTGAATACGATGAATATTCGTATATTATAAATACTCTGTAATAAATTTTTAATTGTTCCTTACTGCAAATCGTGTTCTATTTAGTTTTTGTATTTACTATTATATGTCTAATTTAAATTCCCTAAAATATTATATAGAACATTTTGAAAATATTTTTTAATGAGAAAGAGTTCACTGCACATTGGTCAGTGTGGCACAAGTCCATTCCTTAGAAAAATAATTGGAAAGACAAACTGAATATTTTGACCTGCATTTGAGGCTAGCAAAATATGGAAGAAATATCTACAGTGGACCCTCACTATTCGAACACTCCAAAACTCACCCTCATTCCAGAATGCTGTTCAAGTGCTGTTACCAAACAAATTTATTCCCATAAGGAATGATGTAAATTAGATTAGTCCATCTCAGACCCCAAAAATACACTTATAAAAGCACTTACAATAATAAACTTACATAAAAGGGTGAGTTTTGGAGTGTTCGAATAGCGAGGGTCCACTGTACTTGTATAATGACAGGACATCAGATGGAATCAGATCTGATGACTGACTTGGTCTGATACTAGGTGGTGGGGACAGTAATCTGCAGAACTATTTAGTATATTTTTGGTACTTTTTGGACACTTAATTTTTTAGCAGTCTTCTGCCTCAGTGACTTCATGGACCACATTGTTTATTTGTAAGGTAGCTATAGAGATGGTCATACTAATAGTAGGGGTAATGGTGGTGGGGAAAACGGTAATGACAGTAATGGTGGTGCTGATATTAATGATGGCAATGTTAGTAATTGTGAGGGGTGGTGATCATGGTGATAGCATTGCTGATGGTAACAACAATTGTAGAATATCATATTTAAAAAAAATTGGTGTATCACTTACATAGTGTATATATGTACAGTAAACTCTTGATTTAATGAACTTTGGAAATACAAGGCAGAATCTGCATGGTCAGTTGATTAAAATGTCTTATTATAGAATTGTTGGTTATTGGTATGATTGCAGCAAGACAGTAGCATCACTCTCCACTTCAATCATCATTACCGGTTGCTCACTTCCCCCCTTATTAATCTGTTAAATCAAGGGTTTACAGTAATTTATATCTTTTAAATATATCTGTTAAGAAGCCCTTGTTTTAGGTCTGGTCTGATATTCTTCCGCCGTGGGATAAAGTCAGTGGAAAAGAAAACAGGAAAGCCAATATTATATGACCTAGAACAGCGCATTAACTCTGCCCTCTTTCCTGGACTGCAGGGTGGACCCCACAACCATGCTATTGCTGCTGTTGCTATAGCTCTGAGACAGGTCAGTCACTGGTGTAACTGTGAAGACATAACCTCTATCTCTACTGCTAATATAAGTGCTATTATAACAATCTCTAGGCTGATTAACAACATTGTTGCAGGCTACAACCCCAGAATTCAAGAGATATCAAGAACAGGTGATGAGTAATTGTCAGACAATGGCGGAGGCACTTCTGAAGCGCAACTACAACTTAGTCTCGGGTAGGGCTTCAGTTTTCTGTTGGGATTATTACAGTGCGAGTGACATATTACATTTAATCCAATTTACAGTGGACCCCCGAGTAACGAGCATAATTCATTCCAGAAGCCTGCTCGTAACTTGGGGTCCACTGTATATATAATGTAAAAAATAGAAATACAAACAATAAAATGAAATATAAATTATTATAGATGAAGTGTCAAAGTATGTTTGATATTACCAATTTCATCAGTCAAATTTTTGCAACCTGTACTTTATAATTTTTTAACACTCCGGCCGTCTCTCACCAAAGTAGGGTGACCTGACAAAGAAAATACTTTTGTTATAGCTCATTTAATCACTGTTTTGCCAGCTCTCCAGGACTCGAAGTCCTGCTAACAGGTTTCCCTGAACCCCTTTATAAATGATACTTTGCTCATACTCCAACAGCATGTCAAATCATAAATACCACTTGCTTCAACTCACTGCTGTCTTATTATTTTAACACACTGGCAGTCTCCCACCAGATAGGGTGATACAAGGAAAACAAAGGAAATGCTTTCACTGTCATGCAAGAAGTGTGCTGGCATCACAGCTCTAATGACTCTTCCCTGAACTAAATCATCCTCATCCCTCCAGTTTGCAAGCACCATGCTTCCCACCTCCAGGATTCAAGTTCTTGCTGGTTTCCTTGCACCCTTACATGAATGTTAATTTGCTCACATTCCTACAGCTTGTTAAACATTAAAACTACATGCCTCCATTCACTCCTAACACGGTCACACAAGCCTGTTCGATGTCTAAGCCCCTAGCACTCAAAAATTCCCTTACCCCATTCCTCCAACCCTTTTTAGGATGACCCCTTCCCCTCCCCTTATCTCCACCCCAGATATATACATGTCCCCTAGTCATCCTATTGTGCTCCATCCTCTTTGAATGTCCAAATCACCTCAACAACCTCCTCTCTGCCCTCTGAATAATACTTCTGGTAACCTCACATCTTCTAATCTGAAAACTCTGAATTCTCTGCATCATAATCACATCACACATTGCCCTCAAATATGACATCTCTGCTGCCTCTAATCTGCTCTCTGCAACATTTAAAACCCATGTTTCACATCCATATAACAGTGCTGTTACAAATATTCTTTGGTATACAGTGGTACCTTGACTTATGAGTTTTCCCGAGTTATGAGCCATTGCGCGGTCGATTTTTTGCTTTGTGAGTTGCAAGCCAAAATCCGAGTTACGAGAGAGCTTCAGATATGCTGCCACTAGTTGGCAGCGTATCTGAAGTCAAATACAACTCTGTACCCAGAGGAATGTCAGGTACAGTGGTCCCTCGGTTTTCGTGCATCTCCAAACTCGAACATTTATGTAAGTGTATTTTCGTAAGTGCTGTTGCAAGTGTATTTTTCGGGGTCTGAAATAGACTAACCTACGTGACATTATTTCTTAAGGAAGTAAATTCGTTCGGTAATGGCACTTGAGCAACATTCTGGAACGAATTTTCGGCAAAAACCAAGGGACCACTGTACATACTTCGTCCCATCCCACATACTCTTCCAAGACATAACTGGAAGGATAATACTCCCACACTAATCCCAGATTGTAGTGAGGCACCTCGTTATTTGTTTGGTTCTCGTATAAATCCAGGGAAGAGGTAACCTCCATTTCAACACTCAAGAGTTTTACCAAAAACATTAAGGAAGGCCTCCATGATATTTACCTGCCTCACGGAGGTTCCTTCAGGGAGTGGAGTAGTGATAGTGGTGGGTGGGGTAGTGGTGGTGGTGTGTGGAGTAGTGATGGTGGTGGGTGGACTAGTGATGGTGGTGGGTGGAGTAGTGAGGGAGGTGGGTGGAGTAGTGAGGGTAGTGGGTGGAGAAGTGATTGTGGTGGGTGGAGTAGTGATAGTGGTGGGTGGAATAGTGATAGTGGTGGGTAGAGTAGTGATGGTGATGGGTGAAGTAGTGACAGTGGTGGGTGGAGTAGTGTTAGTGGTGGGTGGAGTAGTGAGGGTGGTGGGTGGAGTAGTGATAGTAGTGGGTGGAGTAGTGATGGTGATGGGTGGAGTAGTGATAGTGGTGGGTGGAGTAGTGATAGTGTGGGTGGGGTAGTGATAGTGGTGGGTGGAGTAGGATAGTGGTGGGTGGAGTAGGAATGGTGGGTGGATAGTGATGTTGTGGGTGGTAGTGATAGTGGTGGTGGAGTAGTGATGTGGTGGGTGGATTAGTGATAGTGGTGGGTGGAGAGTGATAGTGGTGGGTGGGTAGTGATAGTGGTGGGTGGAGTAGTGATGGTGGTGGGTAGAGTAGTGATGTGGTGGGTGGAGTAGTGATGTGGTGGGTGGGTAGTGTAGTGGTGAGTAGTGATAGGGTGGGAGTAGTGATAGTGGTGGGTGGGTAGTGATGTGGTGGGTGGAGTGGATAGTGGTGGGTGGAGTAGTGATAGTGGTGGGTGGAGTGAGTGATAGTGGTGGGGGGTAGTGATGTGGTGGTGAGTAGTGATAGTGGTGGGTAGGTAGGATGTGGTGGGTGGGATATGGTGGTGAGTGATATGGTGGAGGATAGGTGGAAGATGGTGTGGAGGAGGGGTAGTGATAGTGTGTGTAGTATGTGGAGATAGTGGGTGGGAGGATGTGGTGGTAGATAGTGTGGAGATTGGTGGTGGTAGTGATAGTGGTGGTGATAGGAGGGTGGATGAAGTGGTGGGGGGGTGTGGTGGGTGTGAGGTGGTGGGTGATAGAAGTGGGGGTGGAGAGGAAGTGGTGGGGTGTGATAGTGGTGGAGAGTAGTGAGGGTGTGATGTGAAGTGGTGGTGGTAGTGATGTGGTGGGTGAGAGGAAGTGTGGGTGGGGAAGTGGTGGTGGTAGTGAGTGGTGGTGGGAGTGATTGGTGGGTGAGAGTAGTGGTGGTGAGTAGGATAGTGGTGGGTAGAGAAGGTGAGGAGAGGGTGGTGGTGAGAGGATGTGGTGGTGGAGTAGGATAGTGGTGGGTGGTAGTAAGTGGTGGTGGAGAGTAGTGGTGGGTGAAGGATAGTGTGGGTGGAGTAGTGATGTGGTGGGAGGATAGTGTGGGTGGTAGTAGGGTTGGTATGATAGTGGTGGGTGATTGTGGGGTAGGATGGGGGTGGGATGGGGTGGTGGAGTAGTGATAGTGGTGGGTGGGTAGTGATAGTGGTGGGTGGGTAGTGATAGTGGTGGGTGGATAGTGATATGGTGGTGGGTAGTGATAGTGGTGGGTGGGAGTGATAGTGGTGGGTGGAGTAGTGATGTGGTGGTGGGTAGTGATGGTGGTGGGTGGAGTAGTGATGGTGGTGGGTGGGTAGTGATAGTGGTGGGTGGAGTAGTGATGTGGTGGGTGGAGTAGTGATAGTGGTGGGTGGAGTAGTGATAGTGTGGGTGGAGTAGTGATAGTGGTGGGTGGAGTAGTGATAGTGTGGGTGGGTAGTGATGTGGTGGGTGGTAGTGATGGTGGTGGGTGGAGTAGTGATGGTGGTGGGTGGGTAGTGTAGTGGTGGGGGTAGTGATAGTGGTGGGTGAGTAGTGATGGTGGGTAGTGAAGTGGTGGGTGGAGTGAGGGTGGGTGGAGTAGTGATGTGGTGGGTGGAGTAGTGATGTGGTGGGTGGAGTAGTGATGGTGGTGGGTGGGTAGTGAGTGGTGGTGGAGAGTGATAGTGGTGGGTGAAGTGATGGTGTGGGTAGTGATGTGGTGGGTGGAGTATTAATGATGTGGGTGGAGTATGATGTGGTGGGTGGTAGTGATGTGGTGGTGGAGTATGATGGTGAGGTGGTAGTGATGTGGTGGTGGAGTAGTGATAGTGGTGGGTGGTAGTGATGTGGTGGTGGTAGTGATGTGGTGGTGGGTAGTGATGGTGGTGGTGGGAGTGATGTGGTGGGTGGAGTAGTGATGGTGGTGGAGTATGATAGTGGTGGTGAGAGTAGTGGTGGTGAGTAGTGATGTGGTGGTGAGTAGTGAAGTGGTGGTGAGTAGTGATAGTGGTGGTGGAGTAGTGATGGTGGTGGGTGGAATGATTGGGGTGGAGTAGTGATGTGGTGGGTGGAGTAGTGATGTGGTGGTGAGTAGTGATGGTGTGATAGATAGTGGGTGGAGTAGTGATAGTGGTGGGTGATAGTGATGTGGTGGGTGGAGTAGTGATAGTGGTGGGTGGAGTAGTGATAGTGGTGGGTGGAGTAGTGATGGGTGGTGGGTGGAGTAGTGATGTAGTGTGGGTGGAGTAGTGATGTGGTGGGTGGAGTATGATAGTGGTGGTGGGAGTAGTGATGGTGGTGGGTGGAGTAGTGATAGTGGTGGGTGGAGTAGTGATAGTGGTGGGTGAGTAGTGATAGTGGTGGGTGGAGTAGTGATAGTGGTGGGTGGAGTAGTGATAGTGGTGGGTGGAGTAGTGATGGTGGTGGGTGGAGTAGTGATAGTGGTGGGTGGAGTAGTGATAGTGGTGGGTGGAGTAGTGATAGTGGTGGGTGGAGTAGTGATAGTGGTGGGTAGAGTAGTGATAGTGGTGGGTAGAGTAGTGATAATGGTGGGTGGAGTAGTGATAGTGGTGGGTAGAGTAGTGATAGTGGTGGGTGGAGTAGTGATAATGGTGGGTAGAGTAGTGATAGTGGTGGGTAGAGTAGTGATAGTGGTGGGTAGAGTAGTGATAGTGGTGGGTGAAGTAGTGATAATGGTGGGTAGAGTAGTGATAGTGGTGGGTAGAGTAGTGATAGTGGTGGGTAGAGTAGTGATAATGGTGGGTAGAGTAGTGATAGTGGTGGGTGGAGTAGTGATAGTGATGGGTGGAGTAGTGATAGTGGTGGGTGGAGTAGTGATAGTGGTGGGTGGAGTAGTGATAGTGGTGGGTGGAGTAGTGATAGTGGTGGGTGGAGTAGTGATAGTGGTGGGTGGAGTAGTGATAGTGGTGGGTGGAGTAGTGATAGTGGTGGGTGGAGTAGTGATAGTGGTGGGTGGAGTAGTGATAGTGGTGGGTGGAGTAGTGATAGTGGTGGGTGGGGTAGTGATGGTGGTGGGTGGAGTAGTGATGGTGGTGAGTGGAGTAGTGATAGTGGTGGGTGGAGTAGTGATGGTGGTGGGTGGAGTAGTGATAGTGGTGGGTGGAGTAGTGATAGTGGTGGGTGGAGTAGTGATAGTGGTGGGTAGAGTAGTGATAGGTGTGGGTGGAGTAGTGATGGTGGTGGGTGAAGTAGTGATGGTGGTGGGTGGAGTAGTGATGGTGGTGGGTGGAGTAGTGATAGTGGTGGGTGGAGTAGTGATAGTGGTGGGTGAAGTAGTGATGGTGGTGGGTGGAGTAGTGAAGGTGGTGGGTGGAGTAGTGATGGTGGTGGGTGGAGTAGTAATAGTGGTGGGTGAAGTAGTGATGGTGGTGGGTGGAGTAGTGAAGGTGGTGGGTTGAGTAGTGAAGGTGGTGGGTGGAGTAGTAATAGTGGTGGGTAGAGTAGTGATGGTGGTGGGTAGAGTAGTGATAGTGGTGGGTGAAGTAGTGATAGTGGTGGGTGAAGTAGTAATAGTTGTGGGTGAAGTAGTGATAGTGGTGAGTAGAGTAGTGATGGTGGGTGGAGTAGTGAAGATGGTGGGTGGAGTAGTGATAATGATGGGTGGAGTAGTAATAGTGGTGGGTAGTTTAGTGATAGTGGTGGGTGAAGTAGTGATAGTGGTGGGTAGTGTAGTGAAGGTGGTGGGTGAAGTAGTGATAGTGGTGGGTAGTGTAGTGAAGGTGGTGGGTGGAGTAGTGAAGAGTGTAGCAAGTAAGTTAAGCGATTAAGCGATAGAGTTTATGATGAACGAAAGCGACTGAAAAAGCACGAAACGAAATGAAATCCTCCAATCTCCTCTGCCTATCTTTTCCACCCTTCCCCTCCACCAGCATCTTCTGTTAGACCATGTCGTCTGATCTCCAAGGTAAATACACTTTATAAAACCAGTTTATTTCATTCTCTTTTATTATGTTTTTATACAGTACAGTGGTCCCCCGAGTAAAGAACACCCCGGAAATCGTACAATTATGTAAGTATAATATTGTAAGTGCTTGTGGAAGTGTATTTTTGGGGGCCTGAAATAGACTAACCTACGTGACATTATTCCTTAACCCTTTGGGGGTCGACAGGCCTTCTCAGAAACCTGTTCCTGGGGTCGAATTTTTTTGGGGAAAAAAAAAAATCTTATGGAATGATAGAGAATCTTTTTCCGATCATAATGTCACCAAAATTATGAAATTTGATCGAAAACTAACGGAATTATGCTTTCACGAAGTTAGCGGTATTGATGACATTTATGCATCGGCGATTTCGCCCACTTTGAGCCCTATTTTCGACAAATTCCAATGTTTCAGTCTACTAAAATTATAGCTATTTCGCTAGAAATCCGTTTCTTCTATCGATTGAGTACAAGAAACCGCCTATTTACCAATTTCAACTACCCAAAATAGTGGTCAGAAAATGGCAATTTGGCCAATTTCACACAAATTTTAAACAATGCCAATTTCAAAATAGGGTCCAGAATAAACAAGGTAGACATTCCTGGCACTAAAATAACATCTTCTCTGTTCATTAGTCACGTCTCCAGGCCCCTCTTACATTACTTTTGCTTTTCATTTTGAATTTTTATTCTCACAAAAAATAGAAGATTTACTGTTATGTATACAACTGCATCATTGTATGAATGGTATAAATAATATCAGAGCACTTGTGCATGAATATTAGACTCGCCAGTTGATGTATATTGGACGCATGGTGTGATTTGTTTACTCTTGAACATCGTCAAAAATCTAACATTTTTGCTACTTTGAGCTCAATTTCAAGGTACTTGTCATTGTCAAACCAATCAAAATCATCTCTATTTCTGTAATATATCTTCCATTCTATCAAATGAGACCAAGAAAACGAGAATACATCAATAAATACCATACGAAAATAGACTGCAAAGTCGCTGTTTTAAATGAAAAAAACGGTCAGAGTTTTTTTTCTCTCATTATGCAGTGTGTGGTGCTGAATTTTTTTTATACTGTGCACACTGACCACATAGACCCATTCTTTCATATGTAGGGCTACCAGCCATTTCCCACTTAATTTGAGGCCGCTAGAATTTACGCGTACTAGTACGGCACCAACCCCTGCTCGTAAAACGTACTAGTACGGCACCGACCCCCAAAGGGTTAAGGGAGTAAATTCGTTCGGTAATGGCACGAGCAGGCTTCTGGGATAAAGTTTTTTCGTTACTCGGGGGACCACTGTATTTCTAATACTTAAATACTATTAGCATAATTACTCAACATTTTATTAGCGCCACGGCTAACATCCAACACCCATGACGACTCACCAGATACTGAATGCTACTGCTCACCTCTCCCTCTCTCATTTAGCTCCTCCCACTTCGTAATGATGTTAGATGGTGAATTTAAGGTATTTTTCTGTAAGCTTAACTCGTTATATGTGTATTTTACTTTTTTATTGTTTTCTGTAATACATATACAGTGGTACCTCGGTTTACGATTTTAATCCGTCAGAGAGGGCATATTTTAAGCGAAACAATCGTAAAGCGAATCAATTTTCCCCATAAGAAATAATGGAAATAAATTTAATCCGTCCAAGACTTCCAAAAGTAGTTAAATAAAATATTTTTTAGAACTTTTGGACATTAAATAATACACAATTTAATAAAGAATACATAAATACATGCAAATATTATACAATAACATGTCACTTACATTTATTGAAGAGTTGTTGATGTGTGGAGGACGGGAGGAGGGGAGAAGGTGAGTAGTATGCTAG